>JARVKF010000440.1:606426-797725 GCA_039778275.1 Seiridium unicorne
CTCAATGCCTTGCAAGGCATCAGTAGCAGCCTGGCCTTCAGCGACTGTGTGATACTGGACGAAGCCATAAGCCTGCTTGAGCGATATCTGGGCTAACTTGCCATAGCGAGAAAATATGTCGAAGACCTCCTTCTTTTGAACTCTCTCACTCGAGAGGTTCCCTGATAGACATTAGTTTGGGGTCCTATATACCGGAGTTGTAGGTCTTACCGATGAAAAGTCTCGAGCCTTCTGGGAACCTATCCCACTTGGCTTCAGAAACATACTTGCGTTCCTCCTTGAGGAAGTCATCGTAACGCTGTGACTGATTCAGGTTCGACCCGTTGGCACCTGGAGGCGGGGCAGCAGTATACGATGCCGGAAGGGGCATGGGCGGGCCTGGATTAGGATACATATGCGGGGCCGCATAGTTGGCAGGGACCGAAGCACCGGGTGGGGGATACGAGTACGGCGAAGCTGCAGCAGGAGTGACATTGGGAATGCTTGCAGATGCATTGGACTGGTACCGACGCAGCTCGTCAGGGCGCAGGTTCGCAGCTGGGGGCTGCTGTGAGACGGGCGGCTTAGGCGGGAGCGAGGACTGCGGATTGGCCGCAGGGTTAGTACCTGGAGCAGGCTCACCCGTCACAGCTGCAGCAGCATCACTAGATTTGGTGGCATCATGACGAGCAGTGATATTGTCAACCAAAGCCTGAATATCAATAGCATCTTCGGCTTCGGCTTGTGGGGTGGCAGTCGTTTCTGTCGTATAAGCCTCCCCGTTTTGTATGACCTCATGGTTGTCGGTGGTAGGCCGGGATGCGGTTCCGGCTCCGTCCCCGGCTGCGGACCCGGACACGGACACAGACAAAGATGCGGAAGGAGGCGTAGGTTGTGAAGCAGATGTGATCGCATCCTTGGACGGGCTTGGAGAAAATTCAGTCTTCAAGGGGTCATTTGTGGCAACGTTACCGCCTGTGTCGGCTGAAGCATCTTCGGCGGCATCGTCAGTACCAGGGACGGGAGAGTCAAAGTCCTTGGCGTAATCGTCTTCATCTTCGTTCTCTACCTCAGGTACGACTTCGTGCTCTTGAGTGCCTTGGGCAGTGTCACTGGCATTGGTCGAGATATGAGTTTCACCTGATGGTGATGTGGTGGCGTTCTCTTCGGCTTGGGTTTGGGTTTGGACATGGCCAGTCGCATCGAGATCCTGGATCACGTTGGTGATACCAGCGATAGACACGTCTTCGCTTGGGGACAGCGCCATGGTAGACAGATTATCGGCCTGGTCCTGAAGAGCAGGAACAGAAGCCGGGGAGGAGAGGTTTATTGGCTTGGGGGACTCGGGCGTCAGGTCGGCAGTAGCCACGAGCTCTGGATTGTCGGTCATCAAGCCTCGCGTTTCTAGTGGACGATGGTGGGTTGAGAAAAGCGCATCCAGTCTCGAGACAGGTGCAGCTGGCAAGCCAGAATGTGGACGCGTGGAGGGCTTTTGAGACAATGGTGCAGAATGGGAGTCTACACTTGTCAAGTGGAAAAGTATATGGTGGATGGCAGTCCGCGTATGTACGGCTACGAAATATGCGCAAATCCCGCGTTGTCAAATGGAGGCGAAAATTCGTATCTTGAATTTCCGAGGCGAAATAGAATCGAAAGCAGCAGTATTCACTCCGGGAGCATCATACAGATTGTTGCTGGGCTTGGGGAGTCCTAATTGGCTTATTGGGATCGATGGTGCGCGGAGCATATGCTTCACCTGGATTTGCTGGTCTTCTTTATGTACAGACCGACGACTGGTAAAGCTCCGTGCCGGTGCTGGAGGACCGATTATATAGCTGCGAGAAGATTTTCTCTCTTGGCAAGCAAGGACGAAGGTAAACGCCAAGGTGATGATTGGCACTACTTGGTGTTGAAATGGTGCCGGTTTGTGCGGAAGGGCGCCGATGGGCGCAATCTTTGGGCGTTGGACACGGCAAGTCCTAGAGGCTTCTCGATATGTAGCTGATGTCGGAAGGGGACCTTGGTCGGAGCTGGTAGAATCGCGCGCGATTCAAGAGAGACGATCGCGAAGAGTTACCGAGGGAGTCGCAATACCTCTTCCTTGGGGTCGGCGCTGGCGTGCAGGTTTAGCTTGCCTCTTGTACAACGGGTTCAAACTCTGTGCGTTGGATAAGCTAGACAATGCAGTTGTTTTTGCTGTGGCTAATTGGCATAGCAGCAATCAGTACCTGGGCAGCCGAGGGTGGTTTGTTGCAGGACAAACTGGGAAACCTCTGGTGATGCGGCTGTAAGAGCGCGGTTGTTGTTTGATGAAATCTCGGCGGCTCTGCTGATTGAGGTTCTTGAATGGCATGGAGAAGCAGACCGCGGGGCTACTCCAACGCCCCAAGGACAATGCGCTCGAGCCATCTCAGCTCAGCTTGACGTCCTTTGTCATTCCTGGTGGGTCGTCGCTGGAAGAAGACTAGATTAATCCTCAACCGGTTTAGTCTCACATCGAAACGCCCTGGTCCTAAACCTTTCGAACATGTTCGTCGGATAGCGTCAGCGGATTTACGCAGATGCACTTGCAAAATCTATACCTCAAGAGTTTAGAGCATCCTCTGCAAATCGCATTTTTTCTTCTCCGAACAGTATCAATTCGGCCGGCTTCTTGCTCTCAGTATGTGCGCCTAGGGAGAATCTGCAGACCGAAAGACGCTTCAATTCTCAATATCATCCTAGACAAAGCCTGCAAAGTCTGAAGCACAGGCATCGCCGAGTCCATTCAGCAAATCTGCGCTCGTATGTTCCAAGTTGACTTTGGTCTCTTCCTCCGCAGTCTCCCGAGCGCCAATAGCCTTCTGGGAAAGTACAGGGCTGGTCGCCTGTAATACTGGAATCGTTTGTTGTTATAGGCGGCGGGCTGGTGGTGCTACTGGATATACCATACCATTCTGCGAAAAAGGTCCACTCCTCAACAACTTCACTATCTCCATCACATTCAATACGAGCACCTATCTGGCGATCTCGAGCCTGCCGCTGAGATTTGGTTAGTGGATTGAAGGGCAGAGCTCCCCGCACAAGTAATAGAGTCTGAGGCAGCGACGTTACTGCTTCACCTGGATCGTGCTGCCTTTGCGGTCGTTTGTGAGCACAATTGATTCGTTCAGTGGTGAGGGTCGTTCCGTCGTCCCTTTTACACCACTCTCCGAGAGAGCCTGCAGCAACATAAGTGGCTCACCTGGGTTTTCATTTCCAGGACACGGAGACAACACTGCGGGCGATCGAACATTTTGCACTTCTACAATCCACTTGAACTAGGTCAGGTTCTTGGCCTATTCAATTATACCAAATGGCTCTCGCAAGCTTATCGACCATACTTCGAGGTCCTTTGAGTAGGCTCCCGAGAGCTCAGGGGTCCTTCAGTCCTGGACGGCCTCTGGTATTCTCTAGGTCTGCCCGTAATCAGGCATTTGATGCCGACTTTGATCAGGACGAGCTGGCTGATGCAAGGAATTGGCACTCCTCATTTAATGAGGACAATCTCCCCAAGGGCCATACGCACTATTCAAGATCAAGTGGTCCTGGCGGGCAGCATGTCAATAAGTATGGAAACGGCCGGCGGAGGGTATTCAAACACCTCACTGACTGTGGATAGGACTGAAACAAAAGCAACGACTGTCTGGCCGGTACACGAACTCACGCAAACGCTCCCTAAATTGCTGCATCCGGCACTTCGAACATCCAGATACTATACCAGCAGAAACGACTCTCTTACTATACAGGCCCAGACGCAACGGAGCAGAACTGCCAACACGGATGAAAATGTTCAAAAACTAGCAGATGAGATCCAGAGGATATACCGAGAGGCTGTCCCGGGAGTTACGAACGCCACGAAAGCCAAGAAATACGAAGCATTGTAAGTCGTGTCTCGAGGGGGATGCAACGTCACTCCACTAATTGGACACTTTAGAGAGAAGGCATTCCACGACAACAGAGTGAGGTCGAAGAAGCTGCAAAGCGCCAAGAAGGCCTCAAGAAAGATGTCATTTGACTGATAACCAGGGTCTCTCAAAAAAATCAAAAAATCAAAAAAAAAACCATCAACTGAGACGAAATAGGATCGGCGCAATACGCCCCTAGACTGAGCTTGACCTTGAACAAGCTCCCGCAGTCCTCTAATGGTCTCTTGGCGTGAGGCCAATGGATTGCATGAGTCTTGAACGATTTTCCCGCCCACAGTGGTCTCGCAAGCAGTGAGCTCAGGGGAAAAAAGGGGAGAATAATCAATTCTAGGATTGCGGACTATGATCTTACGGTTCACTACTATTAGGAAACTTTGTCCTGCGTCTTCTTTTTGAAGGGCGTTGGCCAGACCGTTTCTGCCGCAGGACCCGCATGTCTCCGCTTTGCATGTGTCTGAGACCCCGCGAAAACGGCGGGCGACCGATGATTGGCCACAGGCTGTCCGCGGGCCTCTGAGTGGTGCTGACAGCTGAACCTTGGGGCTGATAGTGGACTTTGGTGCAAGTCCCTTAATTTTGGGCGTGATCTGGGGGATAGAAGAAGCGAAGCAAAGGGGAATGAAATCAAACCGCGTTCATGCAATTGCTCCTATCACTTCCTCTTCCAGAGCGTACGTTGTCGTAATCTGTGCGACGTCCAACTACAACGGTGAAAAGGCAGCGTGCCCTGCAGCGTCCTACGTCAGTCCCCGGGCGATCACCCTCCTCATCGGTAAACCCCCAATCGTTATCATTAGGCATTTGCTTGAAATCCCGTCACTTTCGTTCGACGCTGTGTTTTTTCTTCGTTGATACCCCCAACATCTCTCGTTCCACTATCGTCTCAAGACAACAGTCACTACAAGCGAACATCATATATTGCTTTGCGCCCGCATATGCTCTCACCGGGTTTCGACAAGAGCAGAAGTCCTCCACTTGACCCCTCTCGACGTGCGAATCGTTGATAAGCACGAAACAGTAGCGGCAGAGCCCCCAATCCTGCTGACGACAAACAGCCTTGCGACCGCGCCTTCTGTCGCCCATCTCCCAAAAGAAAAATCGCGTCGATCCTTTTTGTCGGAACAAAGAGCCTCGGCAATTGTCTTTCTTTGCTATTGCCCACCATGGCCACACCAGCTGTGCAAAATAACGCCGCATCACTAGGCCGGCCGAACCCGCAAATACAACCATGTCGCTACAAGGTTGGAAAGACGCTCGGCGCAGGCTCGTACTCAGTGGTCAAGGAATGTGTCCATATCGACACAGGCAGATACTATGCTGCCAAGGTCATCAACAAGAGGCTCATGGCCGGGAGGGAACACATGGTACGTCTGTAATTCATGAAAGCCGCCTGCGCCCGCTGAGCATGACTGCCCAACTGTGCATGATTCCCTCGCTACAACATGGTAGCTAACAATGCTCCGATGACAGGTACGAAACGAGATCGCAGTGCTCAAGAAAGTGTCGATGGGACACCAAAATATCCTTACGCTGGTCGACTACTTCGAGACCATGAACAACCTCTACCTAGTAACAGACCTAGCCCTGGGCGGTGAGCTCTTCGATCGCATCTGTAGGAAAGGTTCCTACTACGAGTCGGACGCAGCCGACTTAATTCGTGCGACACTATCGGCAGTCGCTTATCTTCACGACCATGGCATCGTCCACCGCGACCTGAAGCCCGAGAACCTACTCTTCCGTACACCTGAGGACAATGCCGACCTGTTGATCGCTGACTTTGGGCTGAGCCGCATTATGGATGAGGAGCAGTTCCATGTCCTGACGACAACCTGCGGTACGCCCGGCTACATGGCACCCGAGATCTTCAAGAAGACCGGGCACGGAAAACCGGTTGACATCTGGGCCATGGGTGTCATCACATACTTCCTTCTCTGCGGCTACACGCCGTTCGATCGCGACTCAGACTTCGAGGAGATGCAGGCCATCTTGAACGCAGACTACAGCTTCCAGCCTGCTGATTACTGGCGCGGTGTGTCGGACCCTGCGAAGGATTTTATCCGCCGCTGTCTGACTGTTGACCCGAACCGGCGCATGACGGCGCACGAGGCGCTGAGCCATGCCTTCGTGGCCGGGTTCAACCTGAGCGCAGATGGCGACAAGGGCCAGAACTTGTTGCCAACGGTCAAGAAAAACTTCAATGCCCGCCGCACGCTACATGCGGCTATCGACACAGTACGAGCCATCAACAAATTGCGAGAGGGGCAAATGCAAGCCATGATGGATGGTGCAAGGAGTAAGGAACCCAACCCAGGAGCACCCGCCCATGCAAGCCAGCAGGCCAAGGCCGACTCTGGGGTCAGCGTGAGTGGAGCTAGCAACGGACAGGATTCAGGATATGGAGGTAGCAGTAGCGGTGGCAACAATGCCGATGGCGACGGAGATGTTGAGATGGGCGGTACGAGCTCGATACCTTCCAGTCTAAGGCCAGGACAAATTGCGAACAAGGTTGTCGAGACTTCGAGAGGACTTTGGCAATCGGGATCAAGGCGATAGAGTCGACACGATGAAACGAGTCTCAAGATTTCGAGAGCCCTCAATCCCTCCCGCAAGGAACCGTTCAGACGCATCGAACAGTTTTTCGGGTGTTTGTGCTCGCAGAGTTTGAGACAAGCGACGAAGTGAGCGGGTTAAGGGATTGGAGCTTGGTTGGCTTGGTGTGGTATCTGGTCGAAAATATCGATCTATTAGCGTTGTGGTTTTGCAGGATGATGCATGGATCTTCCAGTTTGATATATCACAGACGATGGGAACTATGAGATTGTTCACTCGGTTACGAGACTAGAGGATCTTGAGTCGAAAACGGTTTGGATCTTTGCGAAGAGCTGGGGCATAGCTAGCTATGCCCGGAATGTGGTTGCAGCTGCTTCAGTCAGGCATCCTTTAGTCGCTGCGTTTATCCGGCAGGACTGGCAATTTCAGCGCAGGAATCAATAGTTGTCGACTTCGCATCCCTACATGTAGTGAAACGTATCATACTCCCCCATACACCACACCACGGCCGGTTTTCATGGTCTAACACATATCAAACAATGGCCCATCTGCTCTATTATTAATGTTGTTGCGGACAAACCCTACGTCTATGAATTAGCTCGCGCAACAACTTATGTATCGCATGGGGACAGAAGGAAAGAGTGTGTGAAGTAAGGAGAAGGAAGGAAGTGATATTGATCATTAGTGAATACATACCCCGGCGATCTGGGATAAATAAGATACATGCCCAGCTTCCTTTACCGAGACAACATTTATACACGAATGGCACTCCAAACCTACGTTTTACACCATATGGCTTGATATACCTATACAACAAGTAGACGTTGATACATGAGCGCAATTATATTATGTAACACACTAACCGGAGAATCTCTGACAGCATGGCCCCTATAGAAACACATATATAATGTGTGTATCTGGGGAAAGGACATAGGTAATAGTGCCACACTATTCGGGGAACATTCCTCCACAAGACCGAGCGAAAGACAGTGATCATCATGCATAGAGAGGCTTCGGATCCGATTTTTTGCACTGCCACAGTATCAGGGGTTGCTGACCTGCATTGTCCAATGGTTGGTTGCAGTGTGCTAATGCCGCCAAGCTGTATATTTTCCGGGCAACGGGATTGGCTTGATGTTTCTCAGCTGCTCATAGATTGGGTTCAAGAGCATCTTCACACGATATCGTTGACGGTGGTGTTGAGTCCTGACTAGGGAAAGAAATCATGGATGGAACATTTGAACGACTAGGCTGGGGCACAGAGCTCAAACTCGGTGAAGCTGTCCTGCGGTGTGGGTGGCAGGGACAATGAGATTATCAAGAGTCCGCTTGGCCAGCACTAGAATCGGAGATAACACTGGATAGGCAGGATATAGTACTGGCTACAGGCTATAGTGTTGATGTTTATCATTACCCCTTGAGGGTCATCTAGGACCAAGGGGCAAGCATGTAGCTTCGATTCGACATGATGGGCAGAATAACCAGGGTCCCGTCGAGCGACTTGACAATTCCGTGTAAGGTGTCCATTGGTGGTCAGTGTTGAACGTGTAAGCGACGACCTCTATACAGGCAACCTACCCGAGTATATTCAAATATATCAACAAAGTGGCAGCCAGAGACGCTACCCGGAATATCGTGAACAATCTCAGCAAAGCTCAACCACCAGTCCCTATATTTCATAATACCAGATCTGAGCCAATATGCCTAACTAGGT
This sequence comes from Seiridium unicorne, assembly GCA_039778275.1. Classification (NCBI taxonomy): domain Eukaryota; kingdom Fungi; phylum Ascomycota; class Sordariomycetes; order Amphisphaeriales; family Sporocadaceae; genus Seiridium; species Seiridium unicorne. The sequence goes on from JARVKF010000440.1 coordinate 614,617, forward strand.
GACCCATTCAGATATGGCAAGAGACTGCCGTGTCGAATCCGGAAAAATTAGTAATAGAGGAAGACCCGGCTGGCTGGTTCATCATGCAGGCCTGTCCGGATACCTGGAAAAGGCAAAATCAAGTGCCATTCGCCGTGAGACAGCATGCGTCCTGGCTTTAAACGGTGACCTGCAGGAAACCTTGTATTCTACCTAAATCTTAAAAAGTAGACCGAGTTTACTTCGAGAGCTTATTTTCATGCAGGTATACATGTAGTCTCAATTCGACCTGATGTCAACAAACAAAGAGTAGAATCTTCCATGTTTGCAGACCACGACGATCATGGATATGTCTCATGCGGGTTCATCGTCTCGTCGGGAATTGATATATCGTGGTCATCATGCATGAAGGCAATGCGAGCGGATTACTCACAATACTTCCACTAGCCATGTTTACAGTCTGGTGATCTATCTCAAGAGTTGGCATTGACGTCACGTTGGTCCAGTTACAAGCAGAACCTTGCCACGACTAGTGGTGGATGTTTTGGCAACACCATCTAGTGAACCGTGAGGCACCGTGCATGATATCTGTTCGCAAAGTTCAGACGAAAGTACGAACAAGCTTGCCAGTCTGATATGCAAGAAAGTTACCGGGAGGTCAGCCCTATTTCCTCTCGCAAGGTTGTGTGGGTCGGTGTTGCTCAGTCAGCGCAGGAATCAATAATTCACTTGATAATCAAATAAAACCACATTTCCCAGCGGGATGCCGGTACGTTCTGCGGACCCCGTAAGGCCCTTTTGTCGGGTGGTCCGGATGCAGCGGATCTGGTAGTGGGATAGCCAAGACTGGCCGCGGCTCTCTGCAAGTCATTCGACCAAGCCTTATCTGACACCGCTCAGCTCGCCAAGGTTGCCGGCGCGGTGACAATGCTCGCTCTACTGATTGTGAGTAGCGGCAGATGGATTCTACAGTATGTACAGAAGGATGTCGCGTGTGTGCGTGCGTGCGCAAGATCCGCTGGTTCGTATGATATGAATTTTGCGATGTATGTGGCATGATATGGATGGAGTTGAGCAGGTCGAGACATACATGATAACTACCTACATATGCATGGTAAGAGACCGAGACCGACGTTCAAGCTTGGATACACCTCGGACCGAGGAGAGCTGAACACTCATTTGGCGGAAATTGACATTCCCCGTTGTCGCAAATATTTTTTTCCTACTATGCATATATCTGTCCGGGACCAGACAATGTTCAATTTCCGAATCGTGCGAGTCCTCAGCTTCAGATTTTTCTCTCTGCGCGCCCGAAGTGCGGTACCGCCCGAAGAAGCCGGCCCAATGAAAATATATTGCGAGCCGAGCGAGAAACTATTGGCGAATCCACCTGCGGAGCTGTACAGATGCGTTTTTCTATAATGTGGAAACCGCCAAGGCTGCTAGGATGTTGAGAATGGACTCCAGGAGATGTGCTCGCGTGAGGGCGATCGCCATGTACTTCTTCCCAGTGTGCTGTCGCGTGCCCGATCTCTGGCGATCTTCTGGTGCCGTGGTCCGGCTGGATTACCTGAGCATCCCTCCCCCGAGGCTTCTGGGCCAAAGTACGTTCACCTCGCAGCAAAACACATGTACATTTTATTCAGATTGACTTTTGATACCTGGATGCATCACTTCCAGCTGCCTGGCACTACATAGATAACGCTCTCAACGGGATGATGTCAGTGGCTGGTAACAACGGGTCGCATGATGGTCTGAGTTCATGATTGCGCTGTAGTCTCGCGCATGATTCAATTCGGATTGGGTTCGCATTGGGCCACGGTAGTTGATTCACTCAATCCACTTTTGTTACCAGTCGGGTAGTTCAGTGTCGATAACGGGCAGATTTAGGTGCCGGTAGCAGCTGGAACACGCAGCCACGGTGGGAAGAATGCAGGAATGCAGTGAACCGAAGTCACAAGCGCATCCAACAACCACCCAATATTGGAACTTACGAGAGCCTCATTAACGGCGCCGTATTGGAGATCGTCTCTGCATCTCGGATTGGTCGAGAACACGCTGCCAACTCGCCCCGGCCAAGCGGACTCTCTCGAAGACCCGAGGTGGCCCCCTCGCACCGCGCAAGGCTCGAGGTTCACAGGGATTTAATGACTTGCGATGCGTGTGCACGGGTACATAGGTCGAGTTTGGTTTCATCTCAAGTGACTCCATGGGGAAAAAAGCACGGCGGCTCGATCGGCACATCAAGCGCCCTGGTTACCTGAGCCCGACCGTACGTGCGGTTGATGATGATCGGCTTCCGCAACCAGCACAACACTCATTGCCATGGTACCAAAGACGGGGTTTGTCAGAAACCCGTCCTCAAGTGCAGACTGTATAAAAATTTATGTCTCCATGGACGGTAATGCTCCATCCCGCGCGTGTGGCTTCGGATCTAAGCTCGGGTATAAAGTCGACTGGTAGGAGCAAAGACGCCGCGCTACAAGAAAAGTACCGGTACTTTACAGGGAGTGGGGCAGTCAGAACACCGGGAACCCTGAGCTAGTCTTTAATAGGATAGAGCATGACGACGACGAAACCCGGATCGATTGTTGCGTTGTTGACGAGTTTGGTGGCATTAGTATTCGAAGTTGTTTTGTTCGAGCCACGAGCCTTAAGCCACAAGCCAAGTAGGCGCTGTTGGTACAGAGATTGAATCAAGAAGACAGCAACAGCTTGGCGTGCAAGGGAGATCTGCGAAAAGATGGTGTTATGCCACTGGATAGGTTTCTCGGATCTTTCGGTTTCGATCAGTCCACCGGGCTAGGAAATCACAGGGGGGCCGGTCGACTGTGCCGTTGAATCGACAGATGCCACAGGTACCGGCGAAAGTACTGCGCTGCCCTTCACCGCATAGCAGCCTTGGCAGCCAATTGTTTGGAAGCTACGAACTCATCAATCAAGCTTGAGCGATCGACTCGTAACGTCCAAATCGATACGGTTACTGGACAATGCATCTAAAACTCGCCGGCGCATGTGTTATTGTCATACCCAATGGAATCAAGCTTTAGAGGCTGGTTCAGCTGGCCAAATCCTTCCTTGCAGTTTCGCTTAGCCTTGAGGCAGGTGAGGTGAGCCTGTCGAATTCTACTGGCACTCCCAAAGCATCCTGGTTTGAAAAGCAAGTCAGTGTACCATTCTCAAGTCCTTCTCGCGAATCTCTGAGGCGTTCGCGGTGCCGAGTCCCGCCCAGGCTCCCCGCACTCAGTGTAATAGGCCTTGGTAAATCTCCCAAGTATTTTTCTTTTATTTATTTATTTATCAGGCGGGCAATAACGCAGGGAGCGTTGGCAAGGCGAGAAAATGAGCATTTAATTATGCATAAAACTACTTTCGAAGTGACAACTTTGCTTGAGCAAGGCCTCCGTCGAGTGGGAATCGGCGTGTCGGCGTTCACTGACGTGCGAGATCGTAAGTCCCAGACACCGAGATGATTGATGACAAGCGCGAGAGGCTCCACTCGGCGTGCGAAAGTATCGCTACTTCGCTACCCTCGTTGCAGATGCATCTAGGGGAATTCGATACAATTCGACCCTCACACCATGCAGAATGTGCTCTCGGTGCACAGATACCTGCTCCCCCCCCTCTCCATGATTAGCTGCAAGCTCTTCGGCCTCGACACCCTGGTCGTTGGATACCATCTTGTCATAGACATAGCGCTCTGCTCCACCCTCTCGAGGGTTCCGTGCCTATGGATGATTACCAACGGACAGTCGGGCGTCTAGGACGAATCTTTCCTTCTGTAATCCCTGTCTCCGTTGGATCCGCTTGCTTTGGTAGCCATCTGCATATGAAGTCTCGATCCCCAAAGTTTACTGACACATCTTGAGTCTTGTGTTTCCCCCGGAGAGATCGTGACATTTTCAAGAGAAGGACTGATCTGGCTGTGCCCGCGGATCAAAGGTGGTCATATCGACGACCAAGACTAGAACGTCCCTGACAACTTTGGCAAGGTCGCATAGTCGGCTGCGGCGCGGATCCGGTGACGACACGACACAATGCGGAACCTCAACACAGTCTTCCAGTCAAGGCCCTCGATTCACATTTCTTGGCCCAAGAAACTTGATTTGACGGCGCTGAGTCCGAGTTCAAGACGGCAATTTTCTGGGCGGCGACGGAGCAATTCCAAGGATAGATCATTCGACCCGAAAGTCGAGCATGTCTCTTCGCTGAAGACGTCCTTCTCCATCGCAGAGACCATTCGCCACCTGAAGGAACGCAAATGGAGTTTGTTCGACCTACAATACGTCGTGCTCGCAACGGTTTGTCTGTCGTCGCTATGGATTATTGAGGCCCATGCGCCTTTCATCAAGTCGGCCGCTGTCGTGGGTTACACGCTTTTGCTGCTCATGCCGGCGACTAGCCAGTTCTTCTTGCCCTCCTGGCCCATCTGGACATATTTGTTGTACTTCTTCTCCAGTCGGTAAGTAGCTCCTAACTTTCGGCCCCGTCGATGACGTGCGTATCGACTTTCATGGCAGTCACTTACCCGTTTGCTTACAGATACATCCCGAACGAGGTCCGCCCCCACATCTGGGTGAAGGTGCTTCCCGCTCTGGAGAACGTACTTTATGGCGCCAACCTGTCGAACATCTTGTCGGCGCATACGCATCCGATCCTCGACGTCTTTGCCTGGATCCCCTACGGCATCGGCCACTTCGGCAACCCCGCAATTTGCTCTATCCTGATCTTCCTGTTTGCGGCACCCAAAACGTTACCCGTTTTTGCAAAATCGTTCGGATGGTTGAGCATGATTGGTGTAACCCTGGCGCTCGTGCTGCCATGTACGCCCCCGTGGTATGAGAACATGTATGGCCTCGCGCCCGCTCACTACGGCATGCCCGGTTCCCCCGCTGGCTTGGCACGAATTGATGCGCTCTTCGGAGTCGATATGTACACGACAAGTTTCTCGACCGCACCTGTCCCGTTCGGCGCCTTTCCCAGTCTGCACGCTGGAGACGCGACTATCGAGGCCTTGTTCATGATTTACTGCTTCCCCCGGTTCAAGGGATTCTTCATCTTCTACGTCGGCTGGCTCTGGTGGGCGACCATGTACCTGAGCCACCACTACGCCGTCGACCTGGTCGGTGGTAGTTTGATCGCCTCCATCATTTTCTTCATCGCTAGGACGAGATACCTGCCTTACCAGCAAGCAGACAAGTCGAACAGATGGGAGTATGATTTCATCGAGGTTGGCGAGATGAAGAAGACCGCAGATGAAGAGCTCGGATATGGTATGGGTCTTTTGGAAAGACGCGGAACGGGCGATAGTGATGAGTGGTCAGTGGGCAGCAGTACACTGTACAGCCCCAACAGTCCCACCATTGCAAGCGGAAGCGCGAGCCCAACCTTCGAAGATGGCAGGCGGAGTGCAGATTCCAGCTGCGCTGGCTCGGCCTCCCGAAGCCGATTTTGATTGTATAGATAAATGGATTGGATGGACTCGACATGTTGGGCAATCCACTTGGATTGAATGTGGAAAGAAAGAAATGAGGGGTATGAGGGGGGCATCAATCGTTTTCCAAGCTTGAGGAAGCTTCAGCATTAGAATACCCCAGCATCGAGCGCGGCGTTCTTGGTTTTGGGATATCGACATTCCATTGGGATAGTACCGGTTGCTCTGGGAACGACACAACGTATTGCATAATCAGGTCCATCGCACATATACAGCGCGGCCGGAATGACAGCTCATTCGAGCATAATATATACACAATATTAACTCTCCCATATTGCTATTATATCCGAGCAGGTCCAAGTGATTTCTAGTAAATGTCGTACCCAACATTCGAAGGGTGGAAGGGGTCAACGCTACGCTGATTTGCGCCGGCACGTATTGAATACTTATGAGTGAGCAGCCAAGCCTGACGGTTTGTGTCGTAGTAAGCGCAATCAACCAGTCGCCTAAGCACTAGCCAGTCGTCAGCCTCGCCTGAAGCGGTCGTCAATTCAGCCCTCTCAACTCGGCTAGACGATAGGACGCCAAGGACGCCATGGTTCCCACTGAGTTATATACCGATAGACTCAAACATTCAACCACGTGACGCTAGATATATCAAGGATCAATCTATTTAATCCTCTATGAGTGAACGTGTATCTCGTTTTTAAGATTATATAGAAACCTCTGATTCAACGATAAACCGCAATCGAGTCAGCGGTATCCTCCATTGAGGAGAGCGTAGAAGCAAGTGTTCTCAAAAGCATACTGTAGCTAGAGCTTCAGCCACAGTTGCCGCCAACTGATATTTCAAACTTGTCAGCCTAAATTGCGCCAAACCTTGCTACGCGTGAACTGAGTCTTGGATAGCTGGGTGGAGATCAAATGCTCTCTGTCTAGTTGCTTGTATAGAGTAGAAACCACACGCTACCGAGCCATACATATCTATAGATCTGGAGGGGAGTTGCGTCGAATCCAGATTCACCAACTCCGATCTCCAAGGTGTAGTCCATGCTAGGAGGTTACACATCGCCCATACAAACTCATCGAGAGTCTCTAAGCACAACCCAGTAAAGAAGACCTGATCTATGCCAGAGCTAGCCACCGCCTGCACGGATCATTGTAGCTCTTTCCTGACGCCACCTGTTTATCCCCAATAACACCTATCCATGAAGCCGAATATGAGATATGCGACCTGACACATCGAGAGGATTTTTGGCACAAGAATATGGAATATGCAATGCATTCCAGCCGAGGTAAATCCTACCACCATGGGGACAAATATATCTATCCTGGTATCCCTCCACTAATACCAAGATTGATACCAGAATGAAATTTGGCCATACATCTCTCGTTAATCATTTGGTTGTGTAAAGCCCTAAGTGCAGGAGTAGGAGCAGGAGACTAGCCATATTCTTATAAGAATATGCACGATCCCTATTTCGCTTTTTCGGACGCTGCATGAGTGAGGAGAAATGGAGCTGTCGTCATATAGTTATTCGTGATCAGTAAACCTGCGCGAAGCTGCAGCCATGATTTCGTAAGCCATTATCAGACTATGACCCTTCCCATGAAGTGAACAGATCAGTCAGCCAAGGATCGTTATTGAGATCAAGCATCATAGCCATGGTATCGGCTGAAACTTCCGAGATATCAGGGACACCGGTCTCCCCAAATTGTGTTGATGTTGCGTTAGCAGCCGCTGGAGCATCTTCGAACGGTGGCAGCGTGGAGCCCCAGATGGATGCAGTAGCCCTTAGGGTCCCGGCGCCTCGTGTGAACATATCCCCATAGGGCGTCGTCGTGTCGCCGGTTAACCCAGCAGCTGCGGCCACTTTGCTCATCTTGTCCGCAAGATGCTCTAGAATGGCAACGATGTCGGCTTCTCGACGGACCGCTGCACGATCCCAGTCAGGCTCCTCGAGGACCGTGAGTCGGTAAAGCGTTTGCACTGCATGCGAAAAGTGGCACATGAGCGCAAATGGGAAGCTAACAAAATCCAAGGGATCGAATGAGAGGATATTGGAGACGCTCAGTTTGATCGATTGCAGACAGTCGTGCAGGGTCTCTAGCCGGGGTATATCCAGCGGCTTGATGATGGGGTCCACAAGGGGATCCGGCTGTGGCGAGACAGTACTCATTGCTGGGATTGGTATGGATGTTGGGAATGGAGCAGCGGGATTTGCTAAGATGACTGGGGCGTTGGGGTGGAAGATTACCATCTCGGTAATCAGAACGTCCGCATTGTGAATATGTGATACGAGGGTCTCTAGTGTGTGATGTTAGCTGGCGATCGTACTACAGTGCATTCCACCTACTGTTCTCGGCCAGCTCTGGAGTCAATGAGCGCTTGAGCCGCTGGAGCCGATCCCTCAGTGGTTTGATATAAATCCACGGGGGCCTCGATGGTTCGTAGTCGACCCTCCTCCAGGTGACACGCCCGATTTCCTCGACTATGAGTTTGGTCTTCGCTATTGCCACTAGGAGCTCGTCACCAAAGTATTCAGGCTCGGCAGCTAGCTTATCAAGGCAGCTCTCCATGTGTGGAGTCCATCTTGTAACATCTATCCGCGAGAAATTCGAAACGCTAGAAAGGGTCAGTCATTGAAGAGAACATACGATGAGAGGGAAATGATTCTTACGTGGAGCTTAAAATGAACGTTCCAATTACAGCTCGACGCTGCTCATGGGTTTGTTCGGGGGCAGCAATCTTGCTTCCAGGAAAACACCAACTGTTGGCTGCATTGACGAGAAATGGCTGGTCGAGGCGCAGGTCTTGAATTAAGGAGTTGGCTAGGTTTGCGTAGCGAACCTGAAAACTTTTCCCACGGGATTGATGAGTTGACCTACAGTAAACGAGTCAATCCTAAAGCTTTCTATGTAGTTGAGGGTTTGGTTTTAACATACCAGCCAAGGTATACCATCAACCCAAGAAGAACATCCAGGTCACGCTCAAGCTCTACGAGCAATTTGTGTGCCAACATCTGCCGTATCATGTCCCCAAGGCCATGTAGTCGCGGTGCTGATTTTTCACAAACTGTCCTAATATTCAGCCATAAGAAGGGTCGATAACGTGAAAGTTCTTGCGCGGTCGTGTCTGGTTTGATATAGACGAATGGGAACATCATCACGTATTTGGTTCGAAACAGCTGAAGAATACTCTCAGCCTCAAAAGGGGACAGTCCATCGGCAATTTCAGTTATCGTAGAGTCCACACCAAACTGGGAGGCCGAGCTTGTGATTGCTGTTGAGGGGGTAGGATAAGCGCTTGATGCATGAGCGTTGTTGACGGGTTGAGCTTGGGTCTGAACTCCGGACAGCGACTCATGGTCTTGGGTCTTGGATGGGACCTTGGACCCAGCTTGCTGCTGTGAACGCAGTATTTCGACCAAGTCGTTTAGTCGCTCTTCCAATTGCGAGGTTCTACGATTGATGTCTGGTTTCCTCGCACTCCGCTTCCTTATGCCATCTGAGAGGCGGCACTCTATGCCTCGCCGGTGACATCTTCCACATGATTAATCAACAGCACACCGGAGACAACGGGATTCGAGGTCTATACCTTTCACAAGTGCCATTACCACGGGAAACGCACTTGGATTTAGCCTTGGAGCAACTAACACAGGCCTGGCCGTAAGGGGCAGACATGCCGGCGATGGAGTGTCTGGAGGACTCCATAACGCAATCACGATAAGCCGCTTGTGCTTCCTCGGGGCCCGATATCCGTTAAAGAGCCAAGAACAGAGATTCAAGTATCATGAAATCCGAGGAGACCAGACCCAAGGGGGGATCTTGTCGTTCTGTTACAGCGGATTTCGCTGACGGGCTCATGGGAATCCCGCCACATTTTAGCGCGGCGGAGAGTGCGGCATTCCGAACTCCGGGGGCACCTGCCGGTAAGTGATCTTCAACTTAGGCAACCTTGCACCTTCCAATCGTTTATTGTCCAATGTTCGTGTCTCAGGATAATGAGATGCTAGCACTAAGGTTTGCCCTATGCAAGACCATTACGTCTACAATAACAGATGCGGCAACTCTAGAACTGCTTGAGTAGTAGTCTTTTACATTAGGCAGGCCAGATTCGACGAGATGTTACAGCGCTACGTTAGGCAGACTGACCTAGCACTGTTAGAAGGAGTAAATTACAACTCATGAGGAACCGACCAACATGTTTATTTTATTACAGGATTGACAGCTTTCTGAATTCCCTCCATATTGAGCTCGTTTGTACAGCGACGCTTCCAAGCGGCATAAGCCATTACCCGCACTAACCTCTAAAACCCGTCCGCTAGTGCTAGTTAGTTGCTTGCTTAATCAACGGCGTTCCACTGATGCTAGCGCTATCAAGCAACCATCGTGATCATTCTTGTGACTGGTTTGATTCCATTCGAGGGGGCAGAATGGTATCCCCAAGCCCAGCGTGTGTGACTTGTAAGCAACGCCGCGTCAAGGTCAGCGTTCCATCCGCCATTCGCGATACTGAAGCTGAAGTTTGTAACTATAATGTAGTGCGATGCCGTACGGCCTACTTGCAGCCGTTGTAGTAGGGCTGACCGGCGCTGCATGTGGTCGACACCTACAGAAACTTCTGGATTGCGGTTCAAGGACGAGAATGCGTATGCCCAAGGCGCAGCGCGGCGCCCACGGATTGCACCGTCTGTGAAAGACCAGCACAGATCAGATGCGGTGGTCCCTGCACCGTTATGCGAGCCGACTGAATCCCGTGCATTGAACTTCTGGGTGCAGAACTGGACAGACAAGCCCAGTGAAATTCCAGATATCGGCCGGGAATACCTCGCCTACATCCCTGGCTACTGCAAGTCCTCGAGAGCTGATTCGACCTTACGCTTGGCTCTTTCCGCCTTATCCTTAACGGTGTTTGGGCGAGTGCATGGCGCCGGCACGGCTATTGTCCAAGCGAACAAATACTACGCCCGCGTAATAAGGAATACTCGTACTGAGGTCCAAGACCTCCAAAACACGGACATAGATGAACTCGTGCTTGTCACAATGTTGATGACACATTATGAGGCAGGTTTGAATTACGAAATTTGATTGAAGAACTACCAATACTGACAACATTCACAAAGACTGCCACATTTAAGCCGTCGAATCTACCCACCGACTCGATTGTCGAATTTGCGGGAAACCGGGCAGGCGCCCGCTTCTGGAAAGATGTGTGCCATTACCTGGGAACTGCAGGCCTTCTGAAATCAGGCTCGAATCAAGAGCAACAATGTTCCCAAAATTTGGATTTGTATAGGGCTGTCCGGCGACCAATTGTAGGTTGACTGCCCCAAATCCGTCCCATGTGGACGAGATCCATTGCTGACAATCTCCAGGTGCGCGCAGCCATTCTTCGTGGCATGAACGTCCAGGGTTGGCTGAAGGATGCCGCCGCATTTGGTGAACAGGGCCCGGCACTGATGCTAGACACATTAATGGTTCGCGTTGCTGGACTCCGTGCCAAGGCATTGCAAATACAGCATGTCGCAGGAACTATCAGCTCTACCTTAATTTTGTCCTTGGAAGAAATCTTAAACGCGGGTCAACATTTGGATTTGGAACTATCCCTTTGGCCACACAAAATCACGGGAGACTATGAATTTTCAAGCTCATCTTTCGACCCATCTGATCGGGATAAATTACCATGGTGTACCAGCATAGCCCATAACTACAGGTCATACAGTCATGCAGCTGCTTGGAACCGATATCGTGCTGCCCGCATGATTATCCATAGCTTACTCGTTGGCACAATCACCCAGCTCGCTGGACAAACAACGCTGGGCTCGGCAATTCTTGGTCAATTGCAGATGTCCCTAGTCGCGATAGCCTCCTTGTCGACAGAAATGTGTTGCAGCATCCCATACTTCTTCAACTACAATGTTCCTTCCAGCGAAAACATAATCCCCAAGGTAGTGACTCACCTAGCTTGGCCACTTACTGTGGCTATTGGTATCAAGACGATACCTGAGGTAGAAAAGTACTGGTTCCGGCGAACACTTCGAAGTGTTGCGGTAGCCCTTGGCGATAGTGTGCTTGAATGTGTTTCGCAGGGAGATGAATTCGAGTTTTGATTAAGTCTAATTGGATTATACCTGACGGCAAGGCACTCAGAGGCCGTGGGTCCTAACATGAGTGGCTCATTCGTGTCCAACAACCTTCCTCGGAACATACGGCTCCTCTAGATATTTGACATCGGCTTCCGTCAGGGATTTGTCGCGCATCTCACAGGCTTCCTGGATCCTGTCAACTGAATTCAGGCCAACGATCGGCACGGTTCCCTTGCTCTTGTGCCAAGCCATCGCAACATGGCTCATCTTCCACCCTTTCTTCTCGGCAAGCTTCTCAACCCGCTCGATGATCTCCTTATCTTCAGCAGTCACGGTGGGATGGAAGTATGATGGCCGCTTGGACCGAATAGACTTGTCGTAGCCGACCGGTCGAGCAAGTCGCCCGGAATACATAGGCGACCACGGGATGACCCCAACGCCCGTCTCCTTGCAGAAACGAATCATATCTCGCTCCTCCTCGCGGTAGCAGAGATTGTAGTAGTTCTGCATGCTGATGAACTTGGTCCAACCATTCTTCTCGGCAATAAACTGAAGCCGGGCAAACTCGGTTGCCCACATTGAGCTCGCTCCGATGTATCGTACTTTCCCGGACACTACTAGATCATGGAGAGCCTTCATGGTCTCCTCAAGTGGAGTGTCTGGGTCAAGCCTGTGGATCTGGAGAACATCGATGTACGTAGTTTCAAGACGGGCAAGAGAACCCTCGACAGCTGCAAATACGGCAGTACGGGATAAACCTGGAAGTTTCATCTTAGCATTCGAAGTAGCCGGTGTGTCAACGTAGGGTATGCTCACCTCCCTGATTAACATAGTCTTTGGTTCCCATAAGCACTTCCGGATAAGCCGTACCCATGACCTCGGGGCTTTCGCCCACAGGGTTGAAGCACTTGGTCATGATGATGATCTTCTTCCGGGAAAGGTTGAACTTCTTGATGGCCTTTGCAATGGTTTCCTCGCCCAGGCCACTGCTGTATGCGTTGGCTGTGTCCCATGTGTTGATGCCGCAGTCGTAGGCCGCCTTGAGGAGCTCGAGGGAGGGTTCCTCATCCAGCGCCCACGGTGCGATCTTGGAGGATCCCAAAGACATGGCACCTAGGATCGGCCAGGAAACTTTGAGTCCAGAAGACCCAAGCCTGACATAGTCGACCTTGGTGGCCTCTATGGAGCTGGTGACAGCCGGAGGAAGAGGAATACCGAACTTGGACATGGTGGGTTGTTTTTAGATAATGACGAGTTAAGGGAGTCGAGAATGAGTATGAAGCTTTTTTGAGATGTTGTATGATGCTGATGATGGGTTGTCTGATGAGTCCTCGGTGCTTAGGGCCTGTGGTTGCTTAAATACCCGCCCGTCGTCTCGTAACGATGGACCAACTCCCGACTAGGACCCATCCAGAAATTTCATTATTGTCCGTATTTCCGTTCGTCCTGGAGTTAACCATTCAAGATGTCCGCGTCCTGTATGTCACCCTTGATGAGGAGCGTAATCATCATGTTCATTCGCAACAAGTGGCACCTCGTCACCCCACAGCTCGCGGGTTTGTCCAGAAGGGGAATGGCGCATCCTCAGCTGTGGGTTGGGACCAGTATAGCACTGCTCAGCGCTAGTCTAGTTCTAGATTGTACTGCTTTGATCGTATCCAATAAGCTGACATCAGAGAGAACTGCGACTAGGAGACTGTCATGATAGCAATGGAGAACCGCGCTTTCTCCTCACAGTTCTGCACTGCCGCCCGGAGGATTTTGGCGTTATTGTAACCATGGCTGGTTGAGCTCACTCTATTCACCACTAGAATAAAGAATTTCAAATCATCATATTAGTTGACATGGAGAACATAGTTTAGACAGCGTTAACCTGTTCGTCTATGTTATGCATCCAGAGACGAGTAGAACTTTGTCTATCGTCTCTTACTATTGATTATTGGAGTGTGGTCCTATTTTATGCAAACTCCTGCGATTGGTACACAGCACGACTTCCGATTATCTATGGAATTCTGCTGGTCGAAAGTAATGGAATTGATTGGTTACCCAGCAACGTGACTTTTGAGCAGAGCAATTAGTACTGTTGCTTGGGAGATAGCTTTACTACCAAAAGGTATAAGGTGCAAATTCGTTGTCTCGTTTGGGTTTGCTGAATAGCAAGAAATCGCTTCAAGCTCTTGTAAATCTACAGTTCTCGAGCTTGCCTACAATCTTCCATTCCTCAATTAGTTCTCAATCAACCGAGAAATGATTGGCCTCGCAATCAAGCATGGCTAGCTCGAGAACTCAGTTCGTCAACGAGATGCACCGCATCCGCCAGGATGTTGAACTACGAGGCCTCAAACCTGGATTTCCCGATGGATTCATGAAAGTCTTCCGCGACCTCATCGACATCATTCCAACGCGCGACAACGGTACGACAATGTCACTTCACGAATTCCGCTCTGACTTCCTGGCTGAGCTGTGCCGCCATTTTCGTAAGTGAGCGTTACTGGTTTCGCCTTGCCCGTCTACTACCGTCACCAGACTAATTAGGCAAAGCAGATGTTGGACCCTATGCTGTCGGTGATCTTAATCCAGAGGACGACGAGGCCCACGGCGAACTACATTGGATCACCTTTGCCTGGGCTGCTGAAGATGCTCGTCGCAGTGTTGGCGATATCATCGAGCTGATTTGCACCAATTGGGCAGATTCCACGGCCCTGATCACATACCCAGAGGCTTTCAAACGAATCCACGAGAATTTGGTCTGGGAAGGACGGGCCAGCATGCTACAGCCCGTGTTCATAGACAAGCTTAGACGTCTGTTGGAGAACCCACAACATACCGCGGAGACGAAATCAATGCGCTGGTTTCGCTTTCGCCTCTACGCGCTCGTCTATAATGACCTCTGGCCCGAGAATGCATATCCGGACGATTACAATCCTACCGATACCAAGAGAGTTCGCTATGAGCGACGCATCAAAAGAAAAATGCTGCAAAATGCCGTCGCAAACAATCTCGACTATGCCGTACTTGTGGATCAGCTTTAGAATCGCTGGCTACCAGATGCGCATCAGAAAGAACAGGCTAGATTTCGAAGAGCCCGCAGTAACGCGCCATCCCCCCAGTCTGTTCCGGCCCCGGAGCCGACATGTGCAACCGAACACCCCGATTCACAGTCCTCGCGCCTTGTGCCGAACTTGATCTCGGCAGGCAAACAGTATAAGCATGAGGATTGCAGTGTCTTAACGCCAGAGGAGGAGGAGAGAGAGAGTCAGGCCAATAGGAAGAGGAAGAGAGAGGACGAGGCTGACGAGAGGAGAAAGAATCGCGCCGTCAAGAGATCCATGAATGCTGCCACGGAAGATGTCGAAGCTCTAAGTTTTGGGCAAGAATGATTACGTAATCTATATTAGGTATTGGAAGGTCTAGGATTCGTGTTGGGAAGGTGCTGGGAGGGCAGTTTTTCCATAATGCATTGCGAGATATGGATATAGTGTAGAGAAGGAGTTGTCTCGCTAGATAATGAGCAAAAGAAGTCCCCTATGATTAAATCAAATGTGCAAGGAAAGCAAACGATTGATCCCCTGAAGCCTGACGTGTTATTCTGCTGCAATGCTATTATGGGATTGCCAATTCAGGTGCGCACTGTTCCTTTGTGAATCTAACGGGGTGTGCTATATAGTAGTTGAAAAGAGACTGAATTCCCAGGCATTAGTCGGAATTGCTCGACGGTCGGCTTGCTGACTTAACGGGACAACGCATAGCGTTGCGGTGCCGAAAAATCACCAAGTGGTTTTTCACAGCCTCGGGTTCAGTCCCGGGGTGAGGTTTTTTGCCTTTTTTTCCATTTTTCTTTTTTTTCTTCCTTTCTTCCTTTCTTCCCCTTCCTCCTTCTGACCCCTCGATCTGGATGAACTTATCATCGTGCTTGACGAACGTGGAAAGATTGTAAAGAAAAGGCGTTTCCAAAAGGAGATTACCCCTCCCTCCCCTTCTACCTGATTTATTCTACTTTCTAAGATCTATCTATCTTCAGTGTGGCCACTTCAATGTTTTGTCGATTCGGCGGCACAGTCTCACGAAGCCCACCAAAATGACTCTAGAACCCATCGGGCGCGGTTGCCTGGTGCCTCTGCACTTCCCCCAAACACTCCACGACCACGCCGTACAGCTGCCCCGATCTGATGGCCTCGTACACCACCGTGTTATATGCTCCAATGCTAGGAGCCAAGCCGTCCATGCCCTCATCCAGGGCCCCAGAAACACGCGCCTCGGTTATGAAAGGAACCTGCAACTCTTTTCTCACATATCGATACATAATCTTCGCCGCCTTGCCCAAGTATGGACTTGCATCCAGGACCTCATCTGTCGAACTGGTGAGACTTTCCTTGCTCAAGATGTCCCGCGCCCTCAGGTCCAGCGCCTGACAGAGCGCGACTAGGTGAGCCGACATGAGCTGACTCAGCACATCTACCGCATCAAGTGTGTACCGAACACTGATTAGCGCCAGGCTGTTGATACCTTGGTTCCCCATTTCAGCCGTCTGGACATGACTGCCCACAGGGTTGGCCAGGAAGCCCAACTCGCTCGTCAGCGCGGCCGCCATGATATCGGTACCCTTGAACAGGTAGCTGCGCGCCGGATCATCAGCAACCAAGTTCGCCGGCAGTCCGCGATTGGTGGCCGGATTGATGAGCTCGGTGAGCTGGGAGAAGAGCATGCGACCCAAGCTCTGGAGGCCTTGGCGCAACTTCTCTACTGCCGATGTCACAGCCTTGGCCTGGAAATTGCCACCGTGGAGAATTCGGTCTGCGGCCACATTGATTAGAGGATTGTCAGTCACAGAGTTGAGCTCGATGGAAATTTGGGTATGTGCCAGCATAAAATCCTCAAGCACGGGACCAATCCACTGCGAGGCCGTCCGGACAGCGTACCGATCCTGGCGCAACTCTCCAGCTTCGAGATCGGCGTCGCTCTGAATGAGTTTGGAACCAGCGAGGAAGGAGAAAATATTCCGAGCGCTGTCGACCTGGCCGCCGTGTGGGCGGATTCGCGCAATGAACGGCTCGAATGACTCATCGGTTCCACGGAGTGCCTCGACGCTCATGGCCGTGAGGACCTGCGATAAGGCGGCAAGGTTTAGAGCCTCGTGCAGCGCCAGTGCGGCTACACCTGCCGAGACTGCGGTACCATTGACAATGGCGAGGCCTTCTTTGGCGAGGATGTCGGTAGGCTGAATCTTGGCTTCTTCGAGAGCAGCATCAGCTCTGACAAGCCGCCTTGAGCCCTCCGAATCCCGGGCTCCACAGTATGCCGATGCATACTTCTTGCCTTGAAGGACGGCTCCTATGTAGGATAGGGGTGATAGGTCACCAGAAGCTGAAATACTACCTCGGAGCGGGACCAGTGGTACGACGTCCCTGTTGAGCATCTCTATAAGTCCGTCCGTGATCTGAAGACGCACTCCGGAGGCTCCAGCGGCTAGAGAGTTTAGACGGACCAGCATCGAGGCACGCACCCATGACTCGGGCATACTGGTTGAGAAGGCCTGGTTCAGCGGAAGCACAGTTTTAGGGGCCATGTACTGCTCGAGATCTGAATCACCATTGGTGATGTCGTGATTCGTCCCATTCGCGGTCACCTTCGGTCCAGGCGCCTGTCGTTCAAGCTTCGGTTGGCCACCACTTGTGATGCCAGCCATGAGAAGCGTGAACAGGCTCTGCTGGAGTTCGCCCACGGCATCCGTTCTCATGTCGGCACTGCCGCCAAATCCCGTGTTGACGCCATAGATGACATCGCCTCGAGCAAACTTCTGCTGGATGACATGACTGCATTTATTAATGGCCTCTTCTGCTTCCGGCGTCAAGGCGACATTTGTCAGATGACGCGATACCGCCACGACATCGGCAATAGTGAGATCGTAGCTTGAGATGGGGACTGTTCGTGATGAAGTTGCCAGCTCAGCCCAGTGGCTGAGCACTATATCCGTGAAGGTTCGGTTTGGTAGAAACATGATGCCTGTGTCTCTGTCTGAACTAAATTTTAGAGGTGGCCGCGAGTCCATATAGTTGCTAAGGTCGCACTTCGGGGACACTGCGATAGGGAAGGTAGCAGAGGGATTACGTCGCTTAGGGTCAATAGGAGCTCCCATTTTGAGCGTTGTACCCCTGCCGAACGAAACGATAACACAATTGCCCGCGACACAGCAGCGAGATCCGGCCCCAAAAATCCTGTGGGGGATTCAGGGCGACGGAGGGGGAGCAAACTCAATGGCATCGTTGCAGTATGATATCTGGTTTTCCGTCGGTGCTTGCGTATGCCACACACCTCCCTACCCGCGTTGATCGAGATGGCGCAAGGGAGTCGCTTGCCAAAGTTCCGTGCCTTGCCTGCCCATGGCCCTTTATTTATGATTCGTAGGACCGTGAAGTTAAACATTTGCTATTTCATCCCTTCTGGGTAGGTATGCTGACATCGTGTAAAACTGTTGGTTGATCGCTTCCATCCATGTATATCTATCATCTTAGTTCAGCCCATCACAGCGCCGCCAAAGTCCGACCGAATAGTACCCATGTACTTAGCAATGGTATTATGAGTCTAGATAATAGAGTAGCTTGGCTCCAGAGTGATCAAACTTCGTGCCGTCATTTTGTGTTTTCTGGAAAAAGAAAGATTTAATTAACGGTACATACCTAGGCATAGGTTATGTAACCGAATTAGCAATGCGTGCTTGGTAGGTATTCATTCGTGTGCATTGAGACTACAGCGATGGCGAAAAATTATGCATATTGTCCCGAATGTAGTGTTTGCTTTTGCAAACCATGTCAATTGACATTTGTTACGGGGCTATGGCTGAATAAGTTGAAACGCTACGGGCTCGGTACGCTGACGCCTTTGTCACAGATTTGCCGACTCATCCCTTGCAGGAGACGCGTTAGCATCACTCCTTATCACGCCTTAATCAATAGCAGCTTATCGGATTTCGTATTGCCTCGATGAGGAATCAAATGGAATTCTATAATGCCCTTCAAGGGAACATTAAGAGCTGATCCGCTCTCTTCGGTATCAATTAACGCCGCCCATAGGGCCCCACGAATCCTTCAACGCCATCGATTCATGCAATAACCGCCTATCTGATCAACCATATCTGGCGTCTTTTGTCCAATGTATCATTCCAAATTCTCAGATATGGACGACGACTGTGTTAACCAAGGGCCAGCGACATTCGTAATTGAGTTGATCACTAGATGCACCCCTTGGTAACTCATGGATGCAAGCGAACATGACTGAGTCCTCTTTTACGTCTGCTTCTGCTCCGGTTTCTGCTTTCGTCCGTGCTTCCGTTGCTTTTTCTTCGGTACTGTCTTCTTTGATGCAGGCGGGTTCTAGCTGCCTACACCAAACTTCGGGACGGGGATCGGAGTCTGACTGACAGCCTTTGGCGTACTGTCGGATCCTTTGCTAGGTCCGTTCTTCTTAGGCTTCTTGTCTTTCTTGCTCTTTGAAGACTCAACCACTTTGGACGGAGTACCGCTAACGCCAGATGCCTCCGATACGGAGTGAGCAAGCTTCGGCGGCGGAATGGGTGTAGACTTCCTAGCTTCTGATCCCTTTGGCACTGCAGATATCTGAGAACTGGGAATTGCAGTATTCTCTGCCTGGACGGCAGGGGCCGATGACGTGGTCTTTGACTTCACAAAGTCCTGTTTTGGGCTGACCTTTGTACGCTTAGTAGGTTTCTCTGGCGATTTCGTCTTCTTCGATGGCGGAAGCTCGTCGTCAGACTCGTCGCTACTTGAATCGCTGTCAGAACTAGATTTTTCCACCGGCTGCTTTCTCTTCAAGGTGCCATTGATGGCAGTCTTAGAGTTAGACTTTGCTTTTGCAGTAGGGATTGTCGTAGCATTAGTCATCTCGACATCAGAATCGCTGCCAGACGAAGAGCTGGAATCCGAGTTCGAGTCTACTGGCTTGGCCTTGGTGGCAGGTGCGGTTGTAGGCTGGATGTTTTGCGTGGTGGTAGGTACAGGCTTTTTCGTAGGTACGCCAATGGGTGTGAAGCGAGCCTTTAAGTTCTTCGGTTGCTCCCGTATAGGTTTTGGTTGTCGAACGTATTGGTCAGTCGCCGTCGAGCTAACCTTGCTGGCGCCACCGAACTCGGCGATCCGGCGAAGGTGGACGGTCGAGTCAATGCCCCGATTCACTGGCACCAAGGTTAGCAAAGGTCTTGTGACTCATAAAGGGAAGGGGGGCAAATTGCGACGTACGGTTGTTATACTTGTCCCCACCCTTGGAAGGGATCAGCAGTTGAATTTGACTGCTAGTCGTATATGGCTCCAAATCCAGGCCATATGCATCGCCCTGGTGATTGAGTATAGCGCCACCAGACTGAGCTTTTGCCAGATCGATCTCCATGTCCTTGATAACCGTGATAGGAAGTGAAGCAGGGGCAGTGAAATACCACACTTGCTTGCCTTCCAAGTTGGATTTGCTCAAGAACTCCGAGACCTCTTTGCCAGGGTTTTCGGACGAGGCTTTTCGCAACATGAAGTCTGACTTGCTGAGCCACTCAGGTTTGGCACTGAAACGCAAAATTAGCTCACTGTCCCTTCATCTCTTAAAACCGGGAGACTCACATGTCAGTTGTTTCTGAGGCACCATTGACTCTAGCAACAGCCCTCGAATCGGCTTCATCGTCGGCCTCTGAATCCGATCCTGATTCGCTGCTCTCTTCTGCATGCTTTGAGGATTCTTTGGCACTGAGGGTAGCCTTGGCTTGCGACGCCTTGTTTGCGATTGCGCCTGCTATCGATGTGACCTTGGCGCCAGCGTCGGAATCGCTGTCACTATCGCTGTCACTCTCGCTGTCGCTGGTAGCACTGGAGGCTTGGGCAGGCTCGGCTTTCTTTGTTGCGCTCGGCTTTGGGGCGGGCTTGGCGCTCTTATCGTCCGAATCAGACTCCGATTCGGAATCAGAACTGTTATCTGAGCTTGAGTTTGAGGCAGGCTTTTTGGCAATAGCCTTTTTGGCGGCCGTTGTAGTGGCAGATTTGCCGTTGACCTGAGATCTTGGTGCAGCAGCCTTCTTGGCAGCATTTTTGGCCTCAAGCTTCTTCTTTGCGGCCTCGAGGCTATCTTCAGAATCGCTGTCGTTTTCACTGCCGCTGCTACTATCGTCGGAGCTGCTTGTGTCTGAGTCCTGCACAAGCTCGGCGCTTTTAAAGGTTGTCGATGTTCCGGGACGGGAGGCAGAAGACGCGTTCGTGGTCGCCTTCTCCTTGATGTTCTTGGCCATCGCACTTAGCGATCCGATGAACTTCTTCGGCGCCATCGTCACAAATCTGGGCCAAGGATGCCGTCGAGAGCGTGGTGGTAAAGAGGTGATCGTGACCAAAGACGGAGGGGCAGCTGAAGCTTCGTGAATGGATGCGACGACAAAATAAAATTTTGGGACACACGCGTCCCAAGCTGTCGGCGAGTGAAGAATTTGATTGGCTGAATTCTGCGACCCGCAGAAACGTTCTACCGCCGCAAAGTAGAGGAGCAGATTGATTCGACAATGGCTCCGGCGCTCCACACAAAAACTCATGCAAGTACCAAAGTACCGATCAACTCTAACATGAATTCACAGAAGCCGCAGTGCAGAGCACTTGTCTCACAATAATAACACCGCACACCTAATACCACTTTTGCAAGAAAAGGCGCCTTCATTCGCTTTGCTTTTCAATCTTATCATGACCCCAACAAAGCGACGGAAATTAGATACGCCAGAGCAGCCACCTGGTGAGTACCATGGGTTCTTGTTGAAGATTTCTATAGCAGTGCTTATATGGCCATAGCTCAGAGTGCTTTTGCTCGTCTGAGAAAGCTTCGTAGCCATGCAGGGGCATCGACGCCCCCGATAGAGGCTGAAATCTCATCTCGGGAGGGGCAAACTGTGCCTAGTGCCCAAGAGGTCAACGATGTGCAGATTGCAACCCCCAAAAGATCAAAAAGAGGGCGTGCTGTACAAAAACCCATCACACAAGATATCCCACCCATTCATGATGATACTCGGCCTGCCGCCAGCGGTTCTACTACACCAGGTGCTGTCCCAGGTGACCCAGAAGCCTCCGTAGAGAGCACAATTGATCAGCAAACATCCATCATTCAGTTTTCCAGCTTCAAGCCGAACAAATCCAATTTCAAGAAAAAGACCCGCGGAAAATTACAGCTCAAGCTCTCAGAAGGGGAGGTATGTGTATTTCGAGATTTCTCCCCGCTGCTTGCTGACCAACCTAGCGTCTCGTAATTCTGGGTAGTTATGGTATTCATGTCATTAGTGGGCACGTCACCATCTGTGGCGCTGTTCTACGCTCTTCGTCCAAGACTCGGTGGGTGCATGCACCTCATTGCCACGCGCTGCCCGTTATCAGATGCCCCGAGCAGGCAGTGATAGAGCTTGAGCCTTGCCTTGCGGCACAGGGCCTCCGGCGATTAGGGACGTTGTCCCCCTTGTTTCGTAGGCTCTGGAACGAGTCATCGGCACCCGGGGGAGCTGCTGGCGACTCTAGCTTTTCCATTGTAAGGCATAGAACTTCCTGCAACTGTGCATATCTAATCTGTCTTCTTCTTATCAGTTATATACCTCAGCTGATGGGCCCAAACGAGTACTGCTCTCAGACCTTAAGTCCCCACCAGAATGGAATCGCGAAAT
This sequence comes from Seiridium unicorne, assembly GCA_039778275.1. Taxonomy (NCBI): domain Eukaryota; kingdom Fungi; phylum Ascomycota; class Sordariomycetes; order Amphisphaeriales; family Sporocadaceae; genus Seiridium; species Seiridium unicorne. The sequence continues at coordinate 636,800 of JARVKF010000440.1, forward strand.
CGAAATGCTTGTTACGGCCGCTCGCACCAAGTCCCTGTCTGTCGTCGTCGCTGGCCCAAAATCAGCGGGTAAATCGACGTTCGGCAAGTTGCTTGCAAATCAGCTTTTGACCGATACGTCGGACAAAAAGCAGAGCAGTGGCGTTGTAGTGCTTGATCTTGATCCAGGCCAACCCGAGCATGGCCCACCCGGCCAAATCTCGCTAGTTCATATCATCGAACCAGCCCTAAGTCCATCGTTCTGTAGGCCTTTATTGGAGTCTTCATCTGGCTCGGCCGGTCCAATCATTCGATCACATACGTTAGCATCGGTATCACCAGCATCGGACCCGGACCTCTATCTATCAGGTGTTGCTGACCTGATAACTCATTACCGCAATAGGCTCGGAAGCTTGCCTTTGATTATCAACACTCCGGGCTGGATTCAAGGAACTGGCTTGGACTTGCTCACGTCTTTGATTCAAACGGCGAAGCCAACCAATGTTCTTTACATGGCTGCAGGCCCCGTTGATGTGGTCGACGCCCTCCAAGGCAGCTTCCGCGCCGGAAAAGTAACTAAGCTTCCATCTCAGGCTACCCAAAATACATCGCGGACTGCTGCTCAGCTGCGTACTATGCAGACAATGTCGTATTTTCACGGTACGGTCAAGGCTAGTGCGCAAGGCTGGGATGCCGAACCACTTTCTGCGGTGCCCCCTTGGCATGTGCAGTACTCGGGACCAACGCCTGGTATACTTGGCATCATGTGTTACGACTTTCAGGCCCCGTCGAATATCATCGCAGATGCCATTAACGGCACGATTCTTGCAGTAGTTGAGGTGGAGAACCCATTGGCTATCTCATCCTACGTGTTAAAGAACGCTGATCCGACATCCATCGATGTTGATAGCATGGAGCAGGACGAGCCAGCGTCGCTGCCATCGGAAAATGTTCGGAATAGACTGACAACGAGCACACCCGAGGGACTCCCAATCATCCAGTCTGGTGTAACACTCGATCCCAAATACTCGCAGACAATTGGGCTCGCTCTTCTTCGTGGCATCGACACAGATGACCGAGTACTGCAAATTTTGAGTCCGATCTCCGAGGCCAGAATAAATCAGATCAATGAGAGAGGTGGGCAGATTGTCCTCGTCAGCGGCAAGTTCGACCAGCCCAGTTGGGCGTATACGGAGGATCTTTATCGTCAATCATCAACCACGAATGGAGATGATAATGATGAGCAGATGGATATTCTAGGAGAAGATGAAGCAATTGACTCGGACCACGAGCCTACCAGCACCGATCTTGAATCTGCTTCGATGCCAACGCCTTGGATCGAGGTTCTTCATGGCAACCAGAAACGAGGCACGGCGTCTCGTGTGTGGAGGGTAAGACGTGACTTGGGTAAGCCAAATAGTACGAAATGAATACAGATTCGGATCGTTTATCAGGCGCGCATAAATCCTCCGCATCCTTCGGCACAGCCATTAACATCCTCGAGTGCACAGCATTCGACACCGATGGTCACCAATGTGCTAATTATATTTGTTCGGCCCACGTGAGAATACAGATCTCCTAGTATCAGCTTGTCGAGTATTATCCCCCGAGAGCCGAAACTAGGCATAGAGAGTGGGACAGCACCAGTACATCGAGTACAACGGTAACTGTTTCCAGCGCTGGCACAACTAGGAATAACCTCACTTTTTTATTTATATTAAAAAGCTAACTAGTTTTATCATCGAAATGTTCAGCCTACTTTTTCCCCTAAGTATCTGTATGTACTATGGAGCTCGTCCGTGTAGTTACCGAGTAGAGAGATGCGTGGATACGTGCTCATAAGCCTCGAAGACGGAACACATGAATGGCGGTGGACATGGTTGTAGTCGGGTCGTCGGGTGATGCTCGAGGAAATTCACAGATTCCGGTAGTTGCGATATACTTATCATCAATGTCCAGTAGGAATTATATTAGAAACACCAGATCGAGGACTCGGAAATGGGCTAATGGGCGAAGAATGCGATCATTTTGCATACCTGATCTCGAGTTGAGATCTAGGTAAGATGTGAGTGTCTATTCGCTTGATATTCAGGATCCCGATGTTAAAATTCAAAAAGGTTATCACCAGAGGACTAGTGGGCCTTTAGATTTCGATACCCGGAGTTGCTAAACCTACATAGACCAGTATCGCTCTTACGGATGCTCCTTCAATTACATCATTTTCGGAAGGAGATATTGGACCCATAGACGGTACCCCTCAGTGTTTAGATGAACGTGGTCTTCCAAGTGCTTCTCTTTCACTACCGTCGGCGGCGGCGCGACAAACACAACACTGTTCTCCTCCAGGTTTCGATTCATCAAACCGGCTAGCGATTCCATCCTGACATTCGCTTCGTCTATCAGTCGGTCTGGTATATCCAAGCGATAAAACAAGCCTGTCAACATGATCTTGGTTCCTGGCTTCGCTATACGCGGGACCGCTTGCCGTAGTATTCGCTGCACGCTTATACTTGCGTCGGAGAGGCCGCGCTTGGGATGCAGGTTGTTCGTACCGGCGTGGACAACCCAGAGATGGATGTCGTTTTCGTCCAGTTGCTCCATCAAACCTGGCAATTGGCATGACTGATCGCCTGGAGCCGGTACAGGATGTTCTCGAACTTGTCGCCGCCGACTCCTGCGTTGAAGACGTCCTCAATGCGCTGGACCCCGACTTGCGCCGATGGAGTCAGGCTCTCGAGACACTCGTCGCTGAGCAGTAGTGGTGAAGGCCATGGTTGCGGAGGATGATCTGGAGATCCTGGTCCGAAATTCGGACTGTGGCCCGTCGTCTGGATGCGCTCGATCACGGAGTCGCCAAGAAGCATGACGCTAGGTACATTGTGGAGTGACCGGAGAGTCTGAATGTGTACGTTCTTTGAGGTATCAAAAGAGCGCTCCTTGAATTTTGCATGATTTGATATTAACACATTGAAACTGGACTGAGGCAAGGCCCTGGTTATCGTCCCCGGGCGTCATTGGTGTGTTCATGATGGCTTTACTCGGTTATTTATTGCTCTGCTGATCAGAGCCTGCGGGTAGCAACACATGACACGCGGGCATACGAACTTATGTATGCGGCAGTAATCAAATACCAAGACGATCAAAGCACATATTGAGGATCGAATCCGATCGTGCGAGGTATACCGCAATTCTGTAATGGGCGAAATGTTTATTGAAAACCAATGATATGCAATGCCTGTTCGGGCTGTAGTGGATCCCAACTGCCGGCCTGAGTCACTCGGCCCCTGTCGGGGTGATTTTCTTTCCATCTCTTGTATAACTACCCATCCACCCGGCCGCATACCTGAGCCTCTTCGTATCTGAGTCACGCAAGAGATTGTCACGCTATTCTCATAAAATGTATTCTTACAATTCAAAATTCAAAGAGCAAGCGCGGGGTATAGTCCATCTTCCGGTCCCAGTCCCAAGTCTTTTCCTTTATCCGTATCCAGGACGTCTTTAAAATGCTTATTAAGCCTCCCGCACGGAGTAGTCTTTCCTTTCCACGTTTTGAATTTCCCCTCTAGATTGCAAGCAACCCATCGCGCCTCCTCCCAGGCCATTCTCTCAGCTCCTTTGATCTTGTTCGCCGCCTCGGGCGGATGTTGCCATGCGGCCGATGGCTTGCCGTCGATATCTACGATGAGGGTCGACCACTGACTAATACGTTCCAGCAGCACGGCCGGATCCCATTTGGGAGGAGACATGTGCAGGAACATCGGTTTGATATCCGCGTACAAGACCTTTCGGTCGTCGGACCACGGCTTCCCTTCAAGGCTTTGCGTGAGGACGTATTCCTGCACGAAATCGCCCTGCAAGAGCGCATGCCCGGCCTTGCCGTCGTTCGATAACCTATGACCTACGGACTCTACTGGTGTTTTGACTTCGTAGAACGAGAGGTTGAAGACTTCCGCCGCAGGCAGGAACGTTTCTTTATCGCCACACCCGACTGCGTTCTGGCATAGCAAAGGGTAGTAATACGTCGGACCGTAGTAGTTGTAGTACGCCGCCAGGAGTAAGGTCTTCCAGTGCTTCGTTTTGTCGATAAACATCTGCCCAGACTCAGTGCTCGGACGCCGGGATAAGGGCATGGCCGGCTGGGAGGATATAAGATAGTAGAGCGGCGAGACAGTGGTGTGCCAGAAATCTGGCCAGGTAACGAGGCCGGTGTCTTTGAAAGCCTGGGCATCAAAATAAGGTGCAATGTTGACGAGTGGAATGTCGTCTGCGTCAATTAGAAGGAGCTCTTGGAAGGATGATAAGAGAACAGCGAATATTTTAAACTGAAACCGCCCGATGGAATTCGACCCAACTTTCGGAAATTTGCGACATTGTGTGTTCAAAGATGGAAGAACCTCCTCGCAGAGAGCCTCTTCATATTCGCTTTCTGGCAAGAATACCTCGACAGGTAACGTGTTTCCTGTCCGCCTCAAGAGCCGGAGAGAAACGAGAAGAGGCGGAAAATATTTGCCCCCGCCAACTGTCACAATGCCGCGACGGGCGCTACGACTGCGCGTAGATGGTGCGTAATCGACAAGCTTCTCCGTGATGGTATCCACGAACCCCTGATGGGCATCCCGCATTTCAATGATATCCTTCGTTGGACTTTTGAGATTATCCATCGGCTCCTTCTCATCCGGGGACCAATGGTCTTGTTGAGCGTCTGCAGTCGGCCATCCCGGGTTGCGAATGTCCTTCAGTGGCGGGAACTTGTCGAGAGCTGAAGCTAGTACTTCGCTGAAATGCCGAGCTGACTCTCCGTCGCTCCCGCTTGTCCCCGGCATCTGCGCTCTCCAAGTGCCCCCGGAAGTGCCGAGGCCGGAAAACCGACGTCCATATAGTAGGACGAGGAAAACGGCCAGTGCCGTCAGCCCCCATGTTATAATAGTCTTTCTCTCGTGGCCACTGATCGTTTTATGAGGACGAAAGTCCTGGATATGCTTTAGCCAGGATACCATGGCGAATAGCAAGAATATTCAATGATTGCGCCAGTAAAAAGTTCATCACTTCGGATATTGCTGTTGCCATACACTTGACGCGCTCACCGGAGTGTAAGTCGTTGTGTGACGAGCATATCTGCCCGCGCTGTTCGACGTCGCTGGGAATGATTGAATCAAGAAGAGTGAAAGTGTGGCTCTTGTGGCCTTTTGGAGAATGGCATCCTCCGGTGGGATTATGCTCCTGATATGGTGTTAATCCTTGAAGTCGTCGGCCAATCGGGCGCCAAGACCCCTCGTTCTCCCGTTTCTGACGCGCGGCTGTGCTGGAGCGCCGCACACCCGCAGCGCAGCGGGCAAATCTGGAGCGAGGCGTACAGTGGGTGAGGCTCAGTGAGATCCGGCACTCGCCGCTCATTGGAGTTAACTATGTAATCTTGTAGTTAGTTAGGTCTGACTGCGCTGCGCATACAGCAAGGGCCAGACAGGTATCATGAGACTTGCGCGACGCTGTCGAAATGCGAATCCCCTAACCTAGCTAACCTAAGTAACTAACCTATGTAGTTACATGTAGTATCCCTGCATCAGCCGGTAAGTTTTCTTGAGAGCTAAGAGTTTCATGCAGCTCAGTTGATGGTGAACCAACTACATTGTATGGAAACGACCATGGCATAGGCTTAGAAGCCCATATAACAGCAACACACAGATTATTGAAGGCTTTGGCTGATGCTTAGGTGTCGACGGCTTGCCCATAGTTCGCTCTGCTGGAGCGTAGAAATGCCGGGGAGCTCGTCACAGTGCCACACTAACCCGCAGTCCGAGGCGGCCGTATGCATAATGATATGATGGCCTTGAGAATAAGCATAATCTTCTTGCTACGATCTATTTGGTGCTCGGCTAGTATTTCCGAACAATTATCGCTATCAATTTCACGGAGCATCTCAAATAATTGGCATTCGGATGTGGCGTTCAAGGTGGATTTTGGCTTCCACGTTAGCTAACGGGGTATTGCGCTAGGTACATGTAGTCAATGTTTCCAGCGGACATGGACACTAACAGTCCTGCCCACCGAAAGCGTCGTAGTGGCACGCGCGTTAAGGATTCACGACGGCTGACGAACCTGGAACTTGTCGACTACTACTATGTACACCAATTGCGCGGCTTGAAGCCCCCTTCGTCACCCCTGTCTGAGAGGTCCCCTGTTACATTGGTATTTTTTTTTTTTGGACCTGCCACGGTCTCCACACTACATGCACTCTGCCGACAAAGCTGCCGGCAGTTAAGCCAACACAGGGGTGGGAGGTCACGTAAGCACGCCGCAGTCTTTTAAGGTTCAAGTCTAACGTTTCGTCTCCCTCCATGGCTTAGAAGAGGGAATTTCTTTATCGTGATGCGACCAGGTACTCTATGGCAGAACGGTGGTCTCGTAACCGGCATCCGCAAATGCAATGTCCATAATCACAGATCACCCTAGCCTTAACACGCCCGCAAACCATGTCTCTACCGCCTCCCACCCTGCTTGCTCCAAACCCGTCACCAGGCCCACGTATCCGTCAGGCCTAACCAGCACCACAGCGCCCTTTTCAGGGTTCACTCCATACCCTGTATACGCCTGCCCGTGCCCTGCATGATAGCTCTCCTCATCCACGAACACCTTGTCGTAGTCCCAGCCTAGCTTCGTGTCAAAGGGATGATACACAGCATGCAGATCTCTTAGTATTTCAACTTCTGCCCTCTTCGCCGAGTGTATCAACAGGACGTCAACAATGCAGGGCGGCTCGTCGATCTTGTACCACACGGGGCCGCCGTGCGGATCGGCGGCAGGCGAGAGGGGCATTCTGGGAGCTCTGCTCAGGACGCCAGAGGATAGGTGGTCAGCAAAGCTGTTTACAAGATCTTGCTGCTGAGGTTTGGAAATGTCGCCGCCGAAGACGATGACGCGGAACCGCCCGTCTGAAGGCATCTTGTGATGTAGCTGCCATGGTTTTGCGCCGCATTGACCCACAACTTGGAAGGAGGGGAACCGCATTCCAGGTTTGCAGTTGGTCGCGAGGTCCAAGGTACTCTGAGCGTGGGTGGGAGCAGTTTGGTGGTCTGGTTCAACCTGTCGGTCGCTGTTTCCCGATATGAGACGATCTTCACGTGGTCTGGACACAAGCGACGAGGGAGAGTAGTTGACGCCTATGCCGCTAGTGAACTATTGCAATCGTCAGTCGTATTCAAACGTACTCTGTTCCGGACGAGGAAGGGTACATATTGACTTACCATATGGCTCACTTCAAAAACCCTACTAAACTCCTCCATCGAGACACCTGTCTGATCCAAGATGTCCTTGGCCGGACGTCCAGAGAACAATCTCGAGAACTTGTGGTCGAATGCAATGAGTTCCTCGGCAATCTGCTTGCGCTCGAGCTCGTAAGTCGATAGGATGCTGCGCTGCATCACTTTCTTGCAGACGAGGCCCAGCTTCCACCCGAGATTGTACGTATCCTGCATGGAAATATTCATCCCCTGGCCTGCTTTCGGGCTGTGCGTATGCACCGCATCGCCGGCCAGGAAGACACGATCATGCTTGCTGAAGTGATTGCCCACGCGTTGGCCGATCTGATACGCTGTCCACCAGTCACAGTAGTGGTAGTCCAGTTTGTATGGACTGATGATCTTCTGCGCCGCGCTGAAAATGAGCTCAGGGGTGATCTTACTGCGGTCCAATCGTCCCTCGCCGGCCGATACTTCATTGAGCTGGATATATAGGCGCACTAGCTTGTTTTCGCGAGGAATAATCATGAGGCTGCCATTTGAAGCGCTGTGGATCATGCAGCGGTTCCGTATATCGGCTGCCGATACGTTTAGCGAATAATCTGATTCAATGAACAAAGGTCACTTACGAAAATCTGTGATCGGCACAATGTCGAGCACACCCCAGATGAAGTCTGTCATCTCACCTCGCATCTCGAAATCGGGACCAAGCGCCTTCCGTGTCCAGCTGTGAGCGCCGTCGCAACCTACCACATACTTCGCCTTAATCGTCTCTTCCTTGACGCTATCCCGCAACTTGCTTCTATTGAGCATGGCTTCCACATCATCACCGGCCAAGTTGCTTCTATACAATCCATCACGCAAGTTGCTTAGCCGTTGGGTGGGTGTAGCTTCCTCTTCCGTCAGGTGTCGTACAGTGACAGTCACCGGATACGCATCATCGTCGTTGGCCATGTTCTCGTTTATGGAGAGAGATGTTGGAAGCACCATACGCTCGACTTTCAGTGGTGGTGCTTTCGATGGATGAGGATATGAAGCAGTGATGGCATCCAGGAGGAGGGATTCCGCCCGACCTTGATGAAGAACAGCTTCGGTGAAACGAGATACCCCATCAAGATTCTCTGGAGCGATGCTTTTACGCTGGATAACACCATGTTCGTCTGGATTCCAGAAAGAGGCCTCTGATGACATGTCAGCTGAATATGCTCAATCACCACATTCTGGCCATAATGTGTTGGTGGGGACTCAGTACCAATGACGGGGTTTGCTTCCTTCCACACTCGCTCTCCCACACCGAAGCTGTCAAGTATTTCCAAAGTGCGGGCTACAAACCTAGGATGACAATTAATCACAATTACGAAGGACGTTCGGGCGAGTCTCAGCATACCCGTCTGCTTGACCATGAAAGACCTTGTCAGTTCGCTTATCAACGATTCGAGTCTTAATCCCCAGCCTAGCCATCCATAGGGCAAGCATTAGTCCAGCGGGACCAGCGCCGACAATGAGCACATCGACTTCTGAGTCTGGAGACTTTGCCATTTTGGAGCTGTCCGTCCTGTGTCTACGATTGCTTCAGAATGAACAAGAGATGACGTAGTAATTGCATGGGCAAACACTGCAGATGCGCGTGGTTGAGAATATATAATAAAGACAAACCCTCAAATTGTTAGTGATTCCAGGATAAGCAATAATACCTTAGTCATTTGTGCGGCAGCGCCGGTAGCAATAGACTGTAAGTGATGAGAAAGCATGACTAAACGACGAGAATCCGAAGGACAACCCCGATATGCCACAGAAGCGGGATATTATAACGGACATCTGCAAAGGATCCTGTAAGGTCAAACTATAATAAGGTAACATTAGCTAATTCTAGAAAGAAGACCTGTACGTAGAAGTGAATAGTCTGGCATGTACAGTACAGCCTTGAAATTATCATCCACTGGGAGCCGAAACAAGGCATAAAGAGTGGGACTGCGCTTTGCAGGGGGGTTCCAACGAATCGGAGTTTCAGGTTCGTGAACTTTGTACCCCAGCCATCCCGGTCACAATATGCGTATTGAGCAGCTTTGCACTGAGCTGGACGAATGGCAAGCTTCAGCACCCCTACACCCCCCACCAGCGCCTCGCACTCGCGATACTCTGACTATGTTTGGAATCAGAGGATGGTACGATCTAAACCATAGCTATTCTATCATACTCCTCCGTAGAGTGCAGCTGATGGACCGCAGAGGCGCTCTAGATCCTGTGTATCTTGGATGCTTGAGAATTGCCGACACTATATGCCACGGATAGAGACGCCAGTAAGTTGGAAAGCCGGTGAAACCCACCTAGGGGATACTTTGGATTCTTTTACCGGCTGCTTGACATATTGCATTGCCTTTGGACCTCGCCAGCTGCTCGGGAGGTAGTCCGACATGATAGAATAAGTAGTACATGTACTGATTGTACCATGGTTCTGGTAGCGATAGCCGAGCGCTGGAGTGGTGGGGCACTTTACCGTAACATCTTCGAAGCGTTGACTCGTCGAACCTTACCTAATTATGATGGTGGATCATAATAACGAAGGGTGGGCTTTTCCGTCGCTCACGGCCCCGTTCGGTGGTATAGACTCGGGGGTGTTAAGTCCGTTGGCACCCGAACTTGGCGATGCGGGAACTTCGGATGAAATGGAGAATGTGCTGGCAGATATCATGCGCGACTTTACAGCGCACAGTGAGCCAGGATTACCTGAACGTGCCGGATAAGCCGTATCTGTGGCTCGCTGGCCAGCGGAAGGGAGTGATCACGAAGGTGGCAATAATCGAAGATGATCCGGAGCTCGAAAACAGGGGTGTATTGGACAGATAACTTCGGTCGAATTGAACGAACCCACGAAAACAGCGTCTATATAAGCCACCACAATGCTGATCATCAGCCACACAACCAGCCACAGTCACAGTGACAGGCCACCCTCACCACTTCAGTAACCTAGTCAAGATCCTACTGTAGCGGTATGCAGAACTTATGAGACAATCTATGTACAATTCAACTCACGCAAAATGGTCAAGGTTAATGCCCAATCGTCCCTTAAGCAATTAGCACGAGAGTTTTATTATTTATGACTAGTCTTGCAAGCCGGAAGCTTCAAGGTCAAGGTTACCTCATCCGATGGCTCATCACCCGTAGCGAGAATAACTTAACATACATCAAGGAACATGCCAAAACAGTATATTGAGCTTGAGAAGAAGAAAACCCATTTATGCGCATAGTTCACATAAGAACTGGAATATATGTTTTTGACGCGTTAGAATATGCATGCTACCTAAATGGAATTCTCGAAGTAGTGGGCTCAGCTTGGGCGCAAGTCTACTGGTCTGCTGCCAGTCCGAGCTTAGTAGGTCCTTTGAAGATGCTATCAATTTCCTCGACATCCAAAGACAAGCCACCTCGGGAACCATCAAGTACACATATACGATGGCCAAGAAACACCAGCTGACGAAGAAAATGAAAGCTCCCCAAATGTCGGTCGAATCGAGAAGCGATGGTAGGCCATAGCTGAAGGCATAGATGAATAATCAATAAAAAGTCCAGCTCATAGCTCCGACAAAAGATCAAATGCGATTAGGCCAAAGTTGACTACCGAATACATAAGGGAGGATCAATAGACCTGCATGTTTAAAGAAAGGACGGTTAGAGACGAATAAGCCTTTGGCTGGGAGAAACTAGAAGCCTTACGAACACTGTATCCGAAGGCGTGTATGAAGATAGCGGCAAGGGCTGCCTCTGAGGCAGCAGTGGGCACAGAACCTGGTGGGAATCTCAGTTTTGTAATTCCATCTAGGACGGCGCGATAACCACTGCCCAGATCTGGCCTTCGTATGCCTTGTAGAATCATGTCGCGAATCACTTCCATGTGTTCCTCGAGGTCGAGGTTCGGTTGCTTCATGTACTCACACTCCATGCGAATCCGAGAATTCACTCCTTCTTCCGGAGCAAATGCGCGGACCAGGTTACTGCCATCGTACAAAAACACAAGCTACAATTTTTCAGGGACGTTTTCCCAATGATATCGGCGCATTATAGGCTCACCTGTGATAGACATATCCTTGTGCACGATCTCCAAGAGAAATAACGACGAATCAATGTTCCGTCGTCGACTGCTGGCATGTGTCTAACGTGCAGAAAGAGGTGGCGACCATGTGCAAGTAGAACAGTGCTTAATTCCGTTTGCTTGCGGTTCGCCCAACCCTGATCGACACAGAAGTATGATTCTTGCTAAATCATAAGTCTAGGTCGAAACTGTGACTCTTCCGTATCCGGCCTCCTCGCGTACTGGTGCCGGTGATAGAGATCTTGTCATGACTGGATGAAATAAGAACGCACTGTCGAGCCTCACCTGGTAGTCCAATCCTTGATCAAAGCCCTGGAGCTTTGGGAAACAGTCGGAGCATGCAGAGTATTGGCAGCCGAACTGTCAGAAGGCTGCAGATGACCGGAGTACTTCTCAACACGAGCTTGATTGAGACTAGTTGATAAATATTTACCTCCGTACTGCTTACAGTCACTAATGTGAATTTTGAAACGTTACTCCGAAACTTACATTCCACACTAGCCGCGCTATTGTTCATTCAGAGGCACGTTGGATCGGTGGGAGAGGACACCAATCGAACCGCTAACTGAAGAATACTTCAACATTTAGTCTTATTCTATTAAACATTACTATTGAATCTTGGGGTGCCTTAAATGGTTCCAATCTAAACTCGATTTCCTTCTCCTTTCGACGTGGGGGAAACTCGCTGTCGTCGTTAGCTTGAAATGTGTTAGTATCTCTGCTATTACAAGCCTGCATAGGCATAAGGGTATGGGAAGAGATACCTAGTAATTAGGGATCTTGCGAGCTCTGCTGGCTCGAGCCAGATGCGTCTGGACCATCAACTTCGAGGTCTTGTCTCGTCCGGATGGAGACCATCATCGGCGGTTTGACCCACAAGAACATAACCTTCTGCCTCTCAGACCAGCTTTCCCATTTGGATCTCTCTCCAGAACCTGCCTCGGGAGGACTGAAATCGAAGTGCCACAGCAGCTTCGCGAGGATCAGGTGCATTTCAGCTTTGGCCAGATTCATACCAATACAATTCCGTGGGCCGAAACTAAATGGCTGAAACACATTGTGACGGTTGTCATTCACGAACTCTTTGCCCAGTGGGAGCCAGCGTTCTGGAACGAATTCATATGGTTTGGCGAAGTTGAGTTCAGATCGATGTGCGACATACTTCGCGCAGTAGACTCTTGTACCTTCCGGGATGAAGACGCCATCGATCGTGTCTCCATGCTTGGGAGCAACACGAGGCGCAAATATTGGGACAGGATCACGAATTCGGACCGTCTCTTGCAACACAGCGTCGAGGTAAGGTAGCGCAGAAGGGGTGGTAGACGCTACGGTGATCTCACTGTCCTGGCTGAACACCGAGCGTATGAGTCCTGTGACCTTGGCAAGGACGTGTGGATTGCGCAGAAGGAAATAGATCGTAAAAGTAAGAAGCATGGCTGTGGTCTCCGATCCCGCAAAGACCAGGTCTTGTGCGTTGCTCTCTAGCTCATCAAAAGTAACACCTTCTTGGCCCTCTTTGGTTTCCTTGAAGTCTGCCTTATCTTCCACATAAGGCCATGTTTTAGGAGACGGTCAAAGAAGTCACCCGTGAGAAACTCTCTTCCGTAACTTTTCAGCGATTTCTTTAGTAGTTGACCTCAATCCCTCGAAAATGTCTCGTGGAAGTAACACCGGAGCCAACAGTACCATATGCCAGCGTTGTAGAATGCCAACGAGCAGTGTTGGGAGGAGGAATTTGGTGGTCAAAGCTGACCATTGATGTTCTTGTTCGGTCTCCAAGCATCCGAAGCTCTCGCCAAACGCCAGGTCTCCGATGATGTCGGTCGTGGCCCAGCTGAACCACTGAACCATATCAACGAGCCCCGTCTGGCTATGCTTAGCTAGGACCTTGACCAATCGGTTCACGTGTCCCAATATTCTAGGGGCTTGTTCCTGGAGACCCTGGTTAGAGAATGCGTGTGCTAGGCTACGACGATAGCGGCGATGGAGATCTTTCGGGGAGCTAAGAATGCCAGGAACGCCATTAAGGTAAGGGAGTCCATCGCCCTTGAACCATTCTTGGTGGTGAGAGCGAAACCCATACACATCTTTCCACACTCGGCCATCGATATATGACAGTTCATTCGGACGGACGCGCACCACTGGACCGTACTGGTCATGCAGGCGAGTAAGGACGTCCAGCGCGTTGCCTCTCACGCTATCGATATCGAAAGGAATGCTAGTAGCTGTATAGAGTAACGGCCCCGGGAAGCGCTTAAGCGGCGACAAGTAAAGGTTGTAGATTATGCGGTAAACTATACTTCCGACTCCCTGTAATATGTTAGGTGTATCATGGTCATTTAGAGAGGAATACCAACCAGGATTGCTGCCACCTCCAAGAACAATAGTACTGACAGTGCCATACTATGATTTTCTTTGCGGAACTTGATCAGTCAAGCAGAGGGGCATTGCGCGTGAGGGAAGTTCCAAGGGTGTCCCACCACGTTTTATGCCCACCTAGGCTCGGATTGTCGTCACAGGCTGGCCCATCTAGTCAACCCAATACATTGTAAACTATGCCACCGATACTGATAAAAAAGCATATGATGATTGATACGTGACACCAACGCAACGTGTCTTGCAGTAAATCGCCTCAAATGCATGTGAATGCGAAGGACAAGTAGCACTGACTGGTAGACAATATTGCTTCGATCATGCACGGTGGCAGCCTCGTTGGAGGAGAAAAGAAGGGTCAATCATGGTGATGCCTGATATGCTATTGCGCATGTTGTGACAACATGATGGCGCGGGGTTTGGAAACGAAGGGGGGCCGGGCACGGTATCCTTTGTGCATCGTGACAGGATGCGCGTTGCATTGCGTTGTATACAACCAAAGACCAGTCCATCCAGCGGATGCGGGCACACCACACAGAAGAATATCGTCGGAGGTGCCTGTGTAAGCACGGCTTATTCACAGCTTTCCATGGTTGCATCCCATATGTACTCTCGACGGGAGCTATTGGAGCGTTGGTTGCGGGGCATTGTTACACAAGTGACGGCGAAGTTACATTCTAGAAATGGTATTGCTTCAATCATGTCTGAAAGCAGGGATGTCTGCATATCCAGTTTATGGTCTGTCGCTGAGTAAGGGCTTCCTTCGTTGGAAGCATCTGATCCAGCATGAGGTTTGCCGCGCCTTCAATGCCAGCCTCGACTGCGCGGTCGCCCGGTCGATTAGTACCAGCGTAAATACTCCTTCTTTGCCTACGGGTTGGTCGAATATACTTTTATTACTAAAGATAACTCCACCCTTCCGCCCTTGAAGGATTGGCTGGCTCCGGGAGGGTGCTTCAGGTATTGAGAGAAAGAAGAGGGGGAGGGAAAGGGAAAGGGGAAGGGGAAAGAAAGGAAAGCCATTCTGGCTTGAACCCCGATGCTGTACCACCAAAATACTTGTATTTATCGCAAAGTCCGTCACGGCAAATTATCCTATTGGCATGTCTCAGCTGCAATATTGTCACACCATTAGTCCGACCCAATGGCGTGTGGTGTTTCGATTTGCTCACATTTCGGGATTTTCAAGGTACTCACGACTGCTAACAACCAGTTGTATACATTTACTATTGGAATAATCGTGCCTTGTCATCATCTGCTTGCTCGTGGGTGGCATGAAGTGTTGTGCGTGCAGCGCCTCCTACCTCCCATGACTACGGTTTCTCTGACCTATACCCTTTCTAGAATCATCGTCCAAGTTAGATTCGTAATATGCTAGAATAGACGAGAACGAAGAGAACAGATACTACGATGATTTGGTCAGCAGGATATAGAGGTGCGATCGGTAATGACTATGTACAATGACAAGTTACTTCGTTTGTCATAATGGCTAGTCAATATGTCAGCCGATCATCCTTGCTTAAGTCGTTGAAACAGCGCTGCCCTAGTTCGGTTTGCTATCCCTGAAGCCGAAGAACCTGTAAATAACTATGACTTACAACTCATCACCCCCTGTATAGCGGTCGTGAGCAGAGTATGACCACCCGAGGAGGAAACGAATTGGGGAGGTGGAGCTAGATTCAGCAAGTAACTAGAGAAGATTCTCCACTGGCACTAGTGCGTTGTTGACTGCAACACTAATCAGATGCCACTCAGTGTGCTCCAATCTCTGTCAGCCTCCAAGATTCTACTGAGTACGAATAGCGTCTGCAAGTGTTGATTCGGACGAGTAGCCTTCCTGGAGCAGCAGGCCGAACACGGTCACCCCCTCCTCGTTGGGTTCTTCTAACACTTCTTCCATAGTCTTCCTATAGTGCTTCTCAGGCGATAGCCCGGCTGCCGCTTCTATGAGTTCCAGAAGTACCGAAGGGAAGTAATGCGCTGCTACATGTAAGCAATTTGATTCAGGCCCTCGCTTTTTCAGGATGTCGGCGCCATGTTTGACGAGGCTACGTACGGCTTCCGAGCCACGACGTTCGACTGCGACATGTACGTAAGGCCTTCCAGATGATATGGGATTCGAAGATTTGGACCGCTGGTATAGTTGATGGTGATACCCGGACATGCAGTGAGTAATGCTTCAACCATAATGCCTCGACCGAAATAAGCAAGGATCCCAGGAACCATCTAGCTCGCCAAGTATATGACTTCTCATTTCGTCATCAACTATGAGACGCAGCACTGAGATGAGCCGAGCTTCACAGTCTCCACCCGCGATGCTCATGTGGTAGAATCGGGTTTACCTAGCCAGAACATAAAAGGTCGTGGGCTTTGCAGAAGGCAATATTCTCCTCAGTCCCAAGTATGGTAGCTGCTAAATGGAACATCCTCTCCAGAAGTGGAACGTTGAGCTTCTCAGCGCAAAGCTCGATCGGCGATGTTCTATTGTAGTATCCGACAAACCCCATGGCAAGACTGCTCGGATCGCTACCATTCTCCAGGAGGACTTCAGCTGCAGCACCGCGGGATCAGTCCAACTGAGGAGCGTCACGTGGAGAGGAGTGAGGCCTTCCTGTTGTCTACAATTGATGGATAAACCAGCCTCCAACGCCCATTGGACCACTGCTTCGCACTGCTCCCGTGTTTTAAATTGGTGGATCGCGTGCAAGATCGGCGCTCCCCGCACATCTCGACAGATGACTTTCGCTCCATGCTCTACGAGCAACTGCGTAATGGCGAAATGACCGCACTGGCAAGCGAGGAGCAACGGCGTCCAGCTATCTGAACTTCCGCATTCATCCACATCTGCATCAAGGCCTCTTATAAGTATTCTCACCACATCGATGTCATTTTTGACTACTGCTGTTTGGAGCATGGTAAAGCCCTTGTTGTCAGGTTTCTCGAGACATGAAAATCTCCCGAATATCTGAGGATATCCAAAGCGAGCGAAGCCGAATGTCGGGCTTCTCTGTAGACACGTCCGTGTGAAGCACCCAGGGGGTGTTGAGTAACGCCGTTGAAGTGTTGATAACCCTCATCTCGTCTTTCGCAAGCCACTCAGCATATCCAACGGGTCATTATGTGGCCCAAGTCTCCGCAAATATGTGGTCCAGGTTTTCTTCGTTGTGTATGTGAAGTTTGAATAGCAAGCTGCGTGATTTAATCATGCACATCTGCATTGAATTCGGGTTAGCGATCGCCACTATGGACAGATTTTGGGAGTTTCGAAACAGTTATCACGAATTGTTTATTCTTGAAACATTGGTTTGAGCTCCCAACAAACCAATGCAGTATGGCACGAAAGAATTCATGAATGCACTTACAGACCCGTGACTTTCCATTCTTGTTCGGGCGATGTGGCGGATATTCTCCGGCATGGGCCGTCCAGATGCTTTGTAAATGTTGGTTGCAACAGCTATGGCATTCTAATGTGACACGCCATTAGTGGCAGATCTCTAGGCCATACTGCCGAATGGGAGTCATTCTTGGAGACCGACGCACCACGCGTCTGGTCAAAGGGACTGCAGGAGACTATTATGTTGCTGGCTGCTATGATCAGCTGCCAGATGCCCATGTCGGCTCTTGGACGGGCCCGGGAACGATTCGTTCCCGTCATCGCGCCACATGAGCACGACGTGTTCCTGTGTCTTTTGTCGAAGCACGCCGCTGGGAGCGACATCTCGTCCGGTCAAGGCATGTACATCGTCAGCCTCCATGCGTCAAGGCAGGCACACGGCCAAGATCTTGTCCTGACTGACGTTGATAACATCGTTCCAACTGGTCTGGTGTCGGACTTCCTCAACACAGACCGGACGAACAGCAGCTACTTCAACTATGTGGGTAGTATACGGAGGCACGGATATCCGAAGAATGTTAGGGAGTTGAAATCTGTGGTGAGATGAGAGGCCGTAGATGTGGCTGGCGTATCCTGGTTTCGTTGGCAAAATCAATGCATAACCCAGTTTTCAGGACACAACGACATCCATGAGTGTTATATAAGCTAGGTTAATAGCATTGGAACCATGGGAAAGTCTTATCTTTCAGCACAGTAACATAAATCATCATAAGCAATTCCCTGATGTCCCCTCTATTGTCCAACGCAAGTTTTGACTTATTGCCATTCAAAGCACGCCCATTTGGTAGGAGGATCCCTGCAGACCTTGGATTGACCACACTCAGTCATGCTCCACTTGCATCCTAACCTAGTGTTGCAACACAAAATGCAACTCCTCACCCCCAAGGTATTCGATCTACAGACCCCAGGAATGTAACCTCAATTCTGAGATTGGGGGGGTGAAACGCTTCGAACGCAAGTGCCGCACTTGCGCCATCGTGTCGGGAATTAGCGTGATGCATATCGGGTTGATGCCCCTGTCGCCTTCCAGATGGGGCAACTCCAGCCAGGCCGGACAACAACCCACATTCAGTCACGAAGTATCAAATTCTCAAACCATGCATTCGTATTCGAATCCGTGTAAGTATTCATATATTGTAAGACCAAAAGCTTGGAGGCAGGTTTGGCGAGTGGCGAAGCATAAGTACATTGGCTGCAGACCTGCATTAATGTTCAAAAGCTCATTGGCGTTCTCGAACAGATAAGTCGGAGAATTAATCGTTACAACGTTAATTTCCTGTAATAGCACACATTTTGATATAATATTTGGTAAGTTGAACTAGATTTTATTGTTGTTCATTCAATGACGCGTCCAGGAAGTGCTGCGCTAGCAAAATACATGTAAGGATGCCGGGTATAGATGTAAACTGATAGTGAGCAACCAAGTCCTCAACAGCGATGGAACTATAGCCCGTAGAAAGGACTTTACATTCATAAAATTAAAGACATCCAAAAGTCGAACAGATTCCAACAAAATAGTTCATCCAACATCACTCAATTAATCAATGAACCATCCACTAGAGAGCAAATAAAACAATATTAAAATTCGCGTCGGTAAAGACAGGACGTGCGCAATAGCGGCACAAGATTGCATATTCTCACAAATTCAATGAGCCACCAAACATTAGCACGGAGTTTACCTCCACCCACGATAAGCGCGCCCCCTATAGAATCGAAAGTTTCAACCCCCACTCAGAATACTCTACCAGTGCGCAGACTGCTCTGGTACCAAGATCGCTAAGCCTCTTAAGCGAAGAAGTACTTAGCAACTGGAGGCGGGGGGCTGGGCTGGGGAGGAGCCGGAGCGGGCGTGGGGACCGGCGCGGGAGGCTCAGGGAATGGTGTGGGAGGGGGGCTAGAGAGCAACGTCAGTGACTCCATTCGCGAATGCGTAAAGACGTCTCATTTAGACAGAGTACTTACGGAGTAGGCAGGGGTGGGAAGGGAGTTGGCTCCGGGGGGGATGGCACTGGGGCACTGGGCGGGCCGCTTCGAGACAGTTAGAGTGACAACTTGATAGTAGAGGGTGAGTTAAACGTACGGCTCAGGGCCAGATGGGGGACCAGGGACCTGGCGACGAGCCGGAGGCGCGGGGGATGGAGCCGGGGCTGTGTTTGACGTTAGTCAACTCAACGAATCTCGGCTGAAAAGGACGATCAAGACATACGCTCGGGGGTTGGGCTTGGCGGGGGCGGTAGCGGCGTGGTCGTCGGGGGAGGAGGAGGAGGAAGGGGCGTAGTAGTCGGTGGCGGTGGCGGGGGAGGCGAGGGAGTTGGGATCGGCGGCTCGCTAAGAGGCAATTAGAACGACTTGGTAATGATAAATCCGCAAATCAACTTACGGGTCAGGTCCAGACGGAGGAGGAACCTGGCGACGGCTCGGCTGTAAGATATAAGATTAGTGACTACTTCTTCAGATACTTTATTGCAAGTTCTGTAGTGAGACTAGAAGCATATGGTCCCTTGAAACATTGCTTTATTCTCAAGACTGGAAAGCAGAAGGCACAGGCCACTGGGTAGGACACATACTGGGAAAGGCGAAGGCCCCGCAGGCTACAAAACGTGATATTAGTGATTCTGTCATGAAATATACTGAAAGTTTATTGGGAATTTAAGCTGAACTGTCAATATCAAGAGGTCCACTCAAAAGTGTTCAATCCCAAGATAGACCTTGGAGCTTAGAATATCACAACGGCCTTTACTTACAGGGAACGGAGTTGGGCTCGGCGGGGGAAGCGTTGGGCTTGGTGGGGGAGGCTACGAAGATTTGAGTCAGTATTGCAACTATCATGTTGACTTGGCACGTGGGTCAACTTACGAATGGGGCCGGGCTGGGGAACGGAGCCGGAGGGCTAGGAACCGGTGCTGGAGGACTGGGCACCGGGGCCGGAGGCTCAGGAGTAGGGGCAGGGCCCTGAGCAACGGGCGCAGCAGCCACGAAAGCCGCGAGGGCGAGGGTGAGAATAGCCAATCTCATTTTGGCGATTATTGGTTGTTGATGGAAACTTAGTGTACAGAAAGGCTCACAGGAGTGGACGATGTGCAACGAGTGGCAGTCGAGTGAGTGATGCTGCTGAGGAGAGAAGGGAAAAGAAAATGTTTCGGGTCGCGATATTCACATCCTTATGTACTCGTCTGATGTCGGTACCTGGATGTCGAACTTGATATCAAGCTTAACAGTTTAATGTGGACAAGCACCTGTCTGTGCGACATGATCCTGCAACAGAACTGCCATTGCCACTTCTTTTCACACTGCCGCGTCACCGGAGATGACATCTTAGCTTGCCATAGATCACATGTTGGACGTTTCCGGAAGCTTGAAGTTGAGTTCGAGCTCACGTCTGACAACGGCGCCGTGGGCTCCGCCCTGGTCCATCGAGATGGTGCGATATCATTGGGAGGACGGAAGCTGCACGTTAAGCGGCCCAGACTGACAGGAGGTTATGTCCTGACAGAGGAATCAGTTCGCCATGATCTGGGGAACATGGCACACGGTGGAGCTCTGGCAAGGCTGAACAACCAGCTTCTGTCGAGTCCTGGCCGTTCGATTCCCTTCTGCCATCTGATAACCCCTAGCCGCAGGGTTGCGCCATCGGTAGTGCAGGGACGGAATGATACAGTTGCAATATCAAGTATTCTCCGACCTGGGTCCCTCAGCCCACCGGCACTTGTCGATAGTATACCAGGGTAACGAATTGCCCGATTGAGTTGAGAAAGCTCCGTTGCCACTGGTCCGCTTGTTCCAAAATCCGGCGATGCGGGCCCGGGATGTGGGCGCTCGGCATGAGACAGGGGTAGCTCCAGACGATCGCTCAGTTACCTGCCAAAACAACATTATACAGCCGTGCATGGCGCAATACTGTCTTCAACTGTTGCTCAACGTCGCGAGAATATAGTAGATGACGCGTCTTCAGGTCGCGCTCTCAATGACACAACTGACTCGAGTAGCATTTTGAGGGGAAGCGAGGCTCGCGACATGAATTCGCTTCGGCCTAGACAAGAGTCAAGAGTGATATAGTATAGCCTGTGATCATGTTTCATCATCAGATCACGGGAAGTTCCGCGTTCACATCTTACCAAATGTTCTTAGTCTGTCTCGCATTCTTACACGGGCTAAGTGACGCAAGCATTGACAACCGATCGAGTAGAAGACAACCTGCTGGCGCCGACGCCTTCTGACTTAGGAAGTTGAGGTTGTTCTCATTCATTGCTAAGCTCGCTGAGAGTTGAGCCTGTAGTCTACACTCGCATGCCATCTCCTCTATCTAGTTGTTGCAAGATACCGCTCCGCAACTTATACAATAATACCATTGTGATGCCGACCGGCAAGGCGGTATCATTTTGTTTCTATACTCTAAGAAGCCGAGTTATAGTATAAACGGACATGGGAGTATAAACCTATATTAGTACAGCTAGCACGCGACGGTGAGCCATCGAGTCCGTGGTCCCTCTTGTCGCGTACGAGCAACCGCATGACGGGGAACGAGGAACTGCCTGAGCTTATTTCGCCTCGCTGTCAAAGCCAATGAGCATGCTCGTCACGATGGCCTCACCATCAGCGCCTTCCCCTTTAGTTGACTCCTCGACCCACTTTTCCAGTCTTGATCGTAGTTTGTCCACTTCCTCGCTTCTCACATCCATGGCCCTGTCCTCACAGGCGAGTACGACTTCATCAGGCTCCAGGGCGGAAACGCCACCCCCATCCCGGATCATAATATCATCGTTGAATATTCTGCTCACTGCTTTCTTCGCTCTGGCGGCCGCGAACGGAGGATCAATGCCTACTTTATCCCAGATACTACTCCCGAGACCAAGGGATCTCACGACATGGCCAGAGATGATCTTATCGAGCGCATTTGAGTCGGTAATGTGTCGCATGTTCTGCATGGATGCTTCCCGACGATCCTGGGCATTCTTACGTAGCTTCTCGATTTGCTTCGGTATGCGACAAGTGTAAGGAGTCAGCTTCGGGAAGACCAGCACCACCAACGGAGTGAACTCTCCAAAGACCAATAGTGCCAAGCCAAATACCGGCAGTCGAGACATATCGTGAGTGGTACGTTCGCGTAACAGGACCGCAGCCCTTGTCGGTCGTACTTTTGTATCTGAGCCCTTCAGATGTGCAGGCGCACTTAAGTTGTGCGTAACTTCTTTGAGAAGTTTACGATTCGTGTTGATCGCCTTGAGCCCATTCTTGTAGAACGCGATATATGTCTTCCCCACACTGAACAAATAGCTAATGAGCGATGAATCGGGCGCTCTGACCGGGATATTGAGCGGCGGTGGTCGTGTCGTTGCAGGAGGGTTGAGCGTCGAGGAAATGGCGACGTCAGGGTCCAGCGTCTTCGTAGGGCTCGAAGTAGCATCTAGGGGCGTCGTGACAGGTGCTTGTGCAACATCGATAGTGGTCGGCTTTTTTGCTTCGGCTGCTGCTGAGCTCGAGGCATAACGGTAGCAGGCTCGTGAGACGGATCTGCTGGCCAACTGCCGTGACGAGTGCGGTATCGTGGCCCGAGGTGAGCAGAAGACAGAGGTGCCCCGAGGTGTCAACGGCATCGTGCCAGATAATAAACGCCTTCCTGTTCGATTGTTCATGCCGGCGATCTTGATTGAGGTCGAGGTGACTATAGCCTCATGATGCTGATGGCAGGAAGCAGTTGTGAGGATTTTAAGATAATTTCACGAGCGCATCATTCGCGATCAACGACGTCAGCGCGCTAAAGAAAAAGCACATCTGGGCAATCTTCAGGGCCGCCAGGGGCGTCGCGCTAAAATCTGGGGTAGATTTTTAGCGCCATGGCGTCACTAACATGTAACCATGAACACTAACCACATTCAAAGCCACGCTCTCGACTCCAAATCTCCTGCACCAATTATCAATTATGCATGTGAGATCAGATCAATGTAAGATTAGATAGTCAGACGATGCCAATGCCACCCGTTTCAATTAACTAGACCTCGAGCGCAACCTGAAAGGGTTTAACTAATCGTTGGCCAACATCAATCCTCTAAACCACTTCTGCATGCTTCCGACGCCACCCTGGCACTGTTAGTGTGCATGGCGCACGGCACAACTCAGAGCTTTGCTTCAGAGTTCAGAAAAGCGGTGCACTCAATCTCCACGAGAGCATTGAATGGCAACTGATATACAGCAACGCAGGTGCGACACTTTCGAAATATTTAGCAAGCGACACCTCGCCTAATGATTCGACTTACCGGCTTCACGTCTTGGGTGAAAAACTCGTCCCACGCCTCATTCATGGCAGCGAAATTGTCCATGGTGGTCAGGAAGATGTTCACCTTAACCACGTTGTTGAGGCTGCTTCCCGCCTCTTCGAGGACTGCCGACAAATTCCGCAATGCTCGTCTCTGTCGCAAGGACTTAGTCAGCAAGGACGTCGCGTGCCTGAACATGGAACGCTTACAGTTTGTTCCTTGACTCCGCCCTCGACTAGCTGGAAAGTAGCTGGGTCAAAGCCAATGTTGCCGGAGCAGTAAACTGTGCCATTGTATTTGACTGCCTGCGAGAACTGCGGCAATGGCTTCGGGGCCTTGTCTGTGTAAACACGCTCAATTCGAGACATGTTGATGACTTATTTCAATATTGGGGCTTTCGTAGCTGATTTCGCCAGTAGACCGAGCAAGCATCTAGTGCTAATAGGTGAGATATATACTGGGCGGAAGATGCTACTACGATAAGCGCGGGGTCTTATGCCCCCGCACTGGATCCTGAAATCCGCTGACCTATCTTTGGAGCTTGTCGAGGAACAGCCTGATAGATTGGCTTGGTTAGTAATTTCTGTTGGAAAACTCTAGGTAGACATCCACCCACGTCAATACTAGTGGGATTACCGGATACGGCCATTTCACCCTTTCTGGACATGGCGCTTTATCGACCAGATTTATACATTTTCCCAGGCCTACCAATCGTCACAAGTTCCAGCAACACCATCATCTGGACAATGGTGCCCTTCCGTTTTGTAAGCATGTCAACCAAAGGGCTTGGTGGCGCGCCAATCAGACGTCGTCACTGAATCAATATCTCCCCTGGGCACGGTTCGTGGACTGCAGCCTGGTTTAGAAGGCCAAGGCTGATGACGCTCGTAGAACTACCCTTGATATGTGGATAGAAAGCCGACTTCAGAAAAGCAGAGGCTGTTCAGTCTGCTACGCTTTTGAATAACTGCACAGCCTCGAAAAGAACGCCTTGTCTTTACATTTTGCTAGGCCTACATTTGACATATGCTATTATTATATGAAATGGTTCATGAATTGATTGGCCGCGTTGTGTTGACGCATTTGACAAAGAGCTCGTGCTTTCCTGATGGCGCTGCATTTCTTGTCGCCTGGCCATCTAGGCTGGGTCCACGCGGCAAACGGAAATCACCCAAGACACAAACGGCGGCTTTCATTATGTATGTTTTGCTGAACTGCTACTGCTTAGGCATGCAAATTGTCATAAACCACTTGAAAGGCCGACTTTCCCCGGATGAAGGTCCGCCCCAACTCTTCACCTTTCGACAACATGAGCGAATCCACAGCTATGGCGTCTCTCGCTGGGCAAATCTCCGAGAAGACTTCGGGCTTCATCCAATCAAGCAACCACCGCGACCTGCTGGATATCGTAGACTCTCTCCGGTCTCATGGTGTTAGCCATTATGTGGACCTTCCACAGATTATTGTGTGTGGCAGTCAATCATCCGGGAAGAGTTCGACTCTAGAAGCCATCTCAAGCATCCCATTCCCAACCGCCGAGGGCCTCTGCACTCGCTTTGCTACAGAGCTGATTTTGCGTCGCGGCGACAGGCCCGAGATCAAGGTCCATATTCAGCCTGCTCCCGGTCGTACCGAAGCAGAGAGAATCGAGCTAAGCAAATTTTCCCAAACTGCAAATGACGACCGAGACTTTCCTCAAATCGTTGAAGCGGCCAAAGCTGTAATGGGGCTCAGTGGTGACACTACCAGCTCCAAGGTTTTCAGCTCGGATGTTCTTCGTATCGAGAGCACTTCACCTACAGCACCCAATCTGACTCTTGTCGATCTGCCTGGACTATTTGGAGCTTCGGATAAGAATCAGTCAGATGATGACGCAGCCATGGTGCAGAACATGATTCTTTCTTACATGAAACAACGGCGCAGCATCATCCTCGCTGTAGTTTCTGCCGACAATCCCTTTGCTAATCAGCCTGTAACGAAGTTCGCTCGCGACATAGACCCTACCGGAACGAGGACTCTTGGCTTGATCACAAAGCCTGACAGAATCGACAGTGGCTCAGACAGTGAGAAATACTATGTCGAGCTGGCGCAGAACCAGAACGTCAAGCTTCATCTTGGTTGGCACGTTCTCAGAAACAGAGGCCATGCGACTGCTGGTGACAGTAACGAACAACGTGATGAGCGTGAGGCAAAATTCTTCGAAGAGTCCGTCTGGAATACTCTGGATCAGTCTCAACTAGGAGTTGAATCACTCCGTGGTCGCCTCCGAGATGTGCTTTGGAAGCACATTCAGCAAGGCCTTTCGGGAGTCAAGTCGGAGGTGCAAGCTGGTATCAAAGAGTGCAAAAACAAGCTCGGACAGCTCGGTAAGTCACGCAGTACACAGAAGGAGAAGCACACTTACCTCCATCGTATCAGCAGCCGGCTGTCTATTATGATTCGAGCTGCCATCGACGGTGTATACTCTGATCCGTTTTTCGAATCCTACCCCAATCAAGAAGACGCGTTCGATCGGCGGTTGCGTGCCCATGTCCAGGCCATTCTCACCCGTTATTCTGAGAAAATGTGTCGGGATGGGCATGCTCTGGAAGTTGTTGAGGCCGACTTGGAACCTATTCGATGGCATAAGTCTAGTTTCATCAGGAGAGGCACCTATCTGAAGGAGGTTGTGAAGATACTTATGGTTGAAGGCAGAGGTCGCGAGCTTCCCGGCACATTCAATCCTCTCGTCATCGGTGATTTGTTCAGTCGACAATGCAAGCCATGGGAGTCCATCACCCAGAACTTAGTCGAACAAATCCACGAGGCAGCTGCCACGACTTTCAATAAGATG
The DNA here is from genome assembly GCA_039778275.1 of Seiridium unicorne. Taxonomy (NCBI): domain Eukaryota; kingdom Fungi; phylum Ascomycota; class Sordariomycetes; order Amphisphaeriales; family Sporocadaceae; genus Seiridium; species Seiridium unicorne. The sequence goes on from JARVKF010000440.1 coordinate 662,957, forward strand.
ATCTCTGAGATATGCGATGTCAATACCCAGACTCGCCTTATGAGAGGCATGATCCAGCCCTCTCTTCATCGCCTACGCAACGATCTGAAAAACAAGGTCGACGAGTTGCTGCGACCACACCTCGCGATTCACCCAATCACTTACAACGACTATTTGACTGAGACAGTCCAGGAAATCCAGACCGGGCGTCATACAAGACACTTCGATAAGTTGTGCCTTCGACTTTGCGGTGAGACCGCTGAGACAGCATCGAACGACGAAGAAGTTGGCTTGGCTTCACTTCTGCATGGTCTGAGAGAAGGCACTAAGCCGAATGTCGAGGAGTATTCAGCGTCACTAGCTGCAGACGTAGCCGCCGCATATTACAAGGTAATTGTCCAATAACACCTTGCAGACTCTTATTAACCATACCCAGGTTGCACTCAAGAAGTTCATTGATGATGTCAGTGTCAATGGAATCGAGGCATGCCTTGTCCAATGCCTCCCTGACGTGTAAGTTGATACGTCCCATAGGATTTGAATTTCGGATACTGATGTGTTGCCATAGCTTTTCGCCAAGCGTCGTATGGGATCTTTCCGACGACGACATCGAGCTTCTGGGCTCTGAAGATAACACTACGATCACTGAGCGAATGGAGCTGACGCAGAAACTCAACATTCTTGAAGAAGGACTCAAGGATCTTGATGCTTTCACAGCACGTTCAAGCTCACGTGGAATCAGCTCCCGACAGGGTTAGAAACAGCTGCTACCAAATGAACAACTGCACAGGGACTGTCGAGAAACCATCTGGTGACATATCGGCAACAAGGGTTAGAATGTCGGAAACCAGGGAATGGGCCTATTGGCATATGTAGCAAACACCATGGGTGATCTCAAGCCAACAGATAATCTTGATGGCGCATTGCGTGAATATCGCAGTAGTGGAGTAGAGTATGCAGTACTTTTATGCCGACAGGATAATTAGTTGATAGGATACAAAGAGGCACTTCCGCGTGTCCTCTGTGAGATTAGCTATGGCACACGCGAATGCCACCAATCACTTCACAGGTCGGGTGGAGTTTATGGTTTTACAATTGTCAGTAGATTGTCCCTGATCTTGTGCAACAGAACCCTCATGTACGAATGACACATGTCTTCAAGCTCGATCTCGATCAGCCTTACCCCAGCCGCAGAACCCCCTCTTTGGTGGGTTTCACGAGAAGCCATATTGACGGTTAGGGGCCCAGTATCCCTATGTACGTTCGGGTGGGTTTTATGGAGCCATCAGCTGCCAGCTACTCAGGACTTATGGAGAGGGCCATGCCAAGCCCTGGAGATAGTAATGGGGATACCCACCAATGCATCCTTGACAAGTGCGCCATCATCAGTATTCCCGAATCGACAGTGAACAGTATACCGATATTTCCCACCCCTGTACAATAGCAACCTGAATAGACCGCCAGATGGTATGGCTTTCCGGGCCGCTCCTCTCCTTATCACGATACAGTGGCCCCACTTGCGGCCGGGAGCCACCGCGTTGCCACCCCGGCCAAGCTTTATGAGCAGTCCAGTTCCTGCGAGCTGCTTCCAGGACTCAAGAGACGTCTCACGACGAGCGGTGCGGCATCAATACAGGTTGCTCGCCTGGAAGAAACGTTGTCTCCTGTTCTCTGGAATCCTGGGTGGGTTCGTCTACCCCGAAGATATGGACGGGGGCATTCTGCGGGGTCGCCCGGGCTACATGTCAAGACAGCGGTTCAGCATCGAGATTTCCACAAGGTCGGAGCCCAGCTGCTGCGCGCGGGAGATCCACATTGTATAGGCACTGGCTAAAATCGGATAGCATTCCGTTTGGGTGCACATGAACCAGAGCTAGGATATTAAAGCTGGATGATTTATGGCGCTTATTCACACCCCGGTTGTCTCTTGGCGGGTTCTGGAGTTGTTCGCTGCACCGATCATCAGCCCGAATGCCAGAACTGCGCAATGCCTGCGCGTGGGATGCATGGGGTTTCCATAGCTGGAACGTTCGCATTGACTGCACACGCAGGTCTGACAGCCCAGGAGGAGCAACTGGACGCGGTGTTTCTACGGCAGCTGCGAATGGAACGGCCGGAGTATAGTGGGCCGCTTAAGCGATTCATGACGTATCATTTTCTCAGGTTGCATCTCGTCACACAATCAGCCCACTTTAGAGCTGAGCCGCTTCCCGACCGACGTCGATCACAGGGGAAGACGACTTCTCGAGCCTTCTCGGCCGGAATATGTCCAGAGACTCGGTCCTCGGCACAGGTCCGTGCCAAGAGCTTCTTCATAGACGAGCAGATGATTTTGGGCTGATGCGGCCGTGGCAGAAGTCGGATGTCGCCCAGATGCTCACATGACGTGTCAACCTCATCATGTACGTACTCTAGCTAGCAAGCAATGATTGGCCTTGCGTAAACGTTCGAGAATTGTCTATCTTGCTTGTACCATAGCACTTGGGTCTCTGGGCTAGACTAGTCCTGCATATGCTTGGAAGGCGCCGCTCTGGCAATGGCTGTCAGGTTGCAGTCACCTAATATCGTGATTTAGTGTTCATCGCGCGAAGTTACTTATAAGCACCCGTCCGTCCCGCAACCCCTCTCGAGTACCTCTTGTTCTGACCCAAGCTCACAACCACAACAGCAACGTTGACCCAACCACAACGACATCCTATTATTGGGAAGATCCTGTAAAGCAAGACAGGGAGACCATTGAGGTCAAATTTCGACATCATGGAGTGCGACAAGGCGACTGTAGAGGCGATTCGCCCCTTCGGTCCAGCCCGATCCACCGTCAAGGACAAGCCCCTCTCGAAAGAAGAGTTGGAGAAGTACGATGACTTCTTCAAGGCGAGTTTGTACCTCTGCCTGGGCATGATTTATCTCATCGAAAACCCACTTCTTCACGAAGGTCTGAAGAAGGAACACATCAAGGCCCGCCAGCTTGGTCACTTCGGTTCTGCGCCAGGCCAGATTTTCACGTATATGCACTTCAATCGTCTGATCAAGAAGTACGACCTTGACGCCATCTTCGTCTCTGGCCCAGGCCACGGTGCACCTGCAGTTCTGTCACAGGCGTACCTCGAAGGTACCTACTCGGAGGTGTTCCCCTCCAAGTCCGAAGACCCAGAGGGCATGCAGAAGTTCTTCAAGCAGTTCTCGTTCCCTGGCGGTATCGGATCACATGCCACGCCCGAGACCCCTGGGAGTCTCCACGAGGGTGGAGAGCTGGGCTATGCCATCTCCCACGCCTTCGGTACAGTCTTCGACAACCCAGAGCTGATCACCCTCACCATGGTCGGAGATGGCGAGGCGGAGACTGGCCCATTGGCTACTGCATGGCACAGTACCAAGTTCCTCAACCCAATCACCGACGGTGCCGTGCTTCCTGTTCTGCACCTCAACGGGTACAAGATCAACAACCCCACCCTCCTAGCTCGTATCCCCCATGACGAGATCCGGCAGCTTTTCATAGGGTATGGCTGGACGCCATACTTTGTGGAAGGAGATGAGATTGAGTCCATGCACCAGGCCATGGCAGCCACCCTTGAGCAGTGTGTCAAGGAGATCAAGCAGTACCAGAAGCAGGCCCGTGATTCCGGAAAGCCGTTCCGCCCGCGATGGCCTATGATCATTCTCCGCACACCCAAGGGTTGGACTGGTCCCCGCAAGCTCAATGGCCACTATCTTTCTGGATTCTGGAGAGCCCATCAGGTCCCTATCACCGATGTGAGGACTAACCCCGCTGACCTCAAGGTGCTGGAGGATTGGATGCGCAGCTATGAACCCGATAGGCTCTTTGGCGAAAAGGGCAAAATCTCGGACGAACTGAGGGATGCCATCTGCCCCAAGGGCAACCGCCGCATGAGTGCCAACCCGGTTGCAAACGGTGGTATTCTCAAGAAGCCCCTGAAGATGCCCGACTTCAAGAATTATGCCATCAAAGTCGCTGACGCTGGAGCTACCATGGATGCCAGCATGAAGAACTGTGGCAAGTTCTTGAGGGACATCATTGCTGCCAACCCAACCAATTTCCGCTTGTGGGGCCCGGATGAGACCGAGTCCAATAAGCTTGCTGACGTGTATGATGCCGGTAAGAAAGTGTGGCTCGGTGAGTACTTCGAGGAGGATGAAGACGGTGGCAACTTGTCCCCCTTCGGTCGTGTCATGGAGATGCTCAGTGAACACACCTGTGAGGGATGGATGGAAGGTTATATCTTGAGTGGTCGTCATGGCCTGTTGAACAGCTACGAGCCCTTCATCCACATCATTGATTCAATGGTGAACCAGGTACGCCTGCATTCCACCTTGGTGATCGTTAATTATGCTGACTATATAATAGCACTGCAAATGGATTGAGAAGTGCTTAGAAGTTGAATGGCGTGTCAAGATCGCTTCCCTCAACATCCTGCTTACTGCTGTCGTCTGGCGCCAAGATCACAACGGTTTCACCCACCAAGATCCAGGTTTCCTTGACGTGGTTTGCAACAAGAGCCCAGAGGTAGTACGCATCTACCTACCTCCTGATGGCAACTGCCTTCTTTCAAGTAAGTTCTAAGATATGATCCACCAATAACTACATACTGACTAGGCCCTAGCCATGAACCACTGTCTCAAGTCTCAGAACTATGTCAACGTCATAGTTGCAGACAAGCAGGATCACCTGCAGTACTTGACCATGGACGAAGCCATTGAGCACTGCACCAAGGGCGCTGGCATTTGGCCGCAATTCAGCACTGATGCTGGTGAGGAGCCCGATCTCATCATGGCCAGCTGTGGTGACATCGCAGCGAACGAGTCGCTTGCCGCCATTGATCTCCTGCTCCAGAACTTCCCCGAGCTCAAGATCAGATGCGTCAACGTTGTTGACTTGTTCAAGCTGATCCACCACGATGATCATCCTCATGGTCTGCAAGATCGCGAATGGGCTGCTTTGTTCACGGATGACAAGCCCGTCATCTTCAACTTCCACTCGTATCCCTGGCTCGTGCACCGCTTGATCTACAGGAGAGCCGGAAGCCACAATGTCCACGTTAGAGGTAAGACATGCACTCGACTCATAGCCACAATGACAGGAAGCTGACTCATATCTAGGGTACCGGGAGAAGGGTAACATCGACACACCCCTGGAGCTCGCCATCCGCAATGGAACGGATCGCTTCAGTCTGGCTATGGATGCCATCGACCACATGCCCCACCTCCACAACCGGGGCGCAGCAGCACGGGAGAAGCTCAAGAACGCCCAGCTGACGGCGCGCAACCACTCGTTTGAGATTGGCATGGATCCACCTTACCTGTCAGCTTGGAAGTGGCCACAGAAGGGCCTGCTAGAGAAGAACAAGGAGAGGCTGGAGGGGCTTCGCTTGTCCGCGAACTAGAGATTTCATATGTGGCGGGTGGAAAGTTTAAACATGGGCTAGATGATAAATTTCCATGTATGGTAGTATGGCTTATGATAAAGGGAAATGATAAATGGCTACTACGTTTTCGATCACAACGTGGCAGGATCACGAGTTCGAACACAAGGCTTTACAACATGACTTGATCAATGAGAGTCTCAAAATTATTCATTGGATTCATCTATGCGCTCCAGAGATTTCGGTGGTTGCCTAATTATTGTGAGAAGCGTGCATGCGAGACAAGGTTAGAGAAAATGTATGAACTACGGAATATGAATAATTGAAAACCAGCTTGGCCGCCTTGAAGTCATGATACCAAATGATTGGTTTAATCTTTGGCTAAGCCCAAATTTCTTTCCTTCCCTCTGTTCCAGTGATGTCATTACATATATCTTTCAGGTTTGTCGAGATAAGAGGGTCAGCCTTCACCTTGGTGAATCTGCGGGCAGATACCCCTTGTTCAAACGGGACATATGTATCGCCCGCACTGAGGCTTTCATGCTCAGGTAATCTACAAAATGCCCATACTCACGACAAAAAAGAGCAGCCACACCAAAAAACCCCTCCTTTACCTCTCAGGCTCCATGCCGTAGGATTCAAGGCGTGGTTGTTCAGGAAGTTAGTGGGTAATGCTGGCGATGTTGTAGCAGTTCCCAGCCAATGCCACGTCTTGATGCGTAGCTATGTAGATGGGATCTCCGTGACCAAGCATTAAGTCACAGGTCCGACTGTGATGTGGTATGTGACCGTGAAGATGAACGTTAGGCCGCAGAGGTGTAGATGCAATGCCTGGCCCAATAGCATGTTGCGCTCAAATTTAGTTGCCTGGTGGGCCGTCCGTGTTAATATCGCCAGACGTCTCAATGATGGTTGCCATCTTCGTTAGCACATTGTTGCTCAGCTTAATGGCCCTGGCTGAAGGGCGGGAGACTGGATGCTTCCATCATGCTCCCTTGATGTCTTTCCCTCCAAAGACATGGATTGTACCTGAATTATCTGGTTCCACAGAAAGACATTCTTACAGTTACACGCATTTCGAAAGACAGATCTTTGACTTCTTCGTTAGATGTCAAGGCCAAAGTATATCTTCGTTCCAGCTTTGCCATCCCCCGCACGAGTACTGGGAACGTGAGCTGTGCCCCATGATCTGTATTCCTGTGTTCCTAAGTGTGGGCGTGCAGACAGTGTACTATCGACTCTTGCTTAGGTCACAAGTGTCTGAATAGCATACATTTGCGTCGTGGCTAGGTCAATTTTCCTAAAACTGTATTGGCCACGTCTGGGGTAGGCCAGAGATCATCGATAACCAGCTCCAACACTCGCAACCAGCCATAAGACCTCACGAGCTATTCGTCATCTGCCGAAGGCCTCCTAGAGCAGCGCAGTGCTCCATCTCAATCTTCACGGAGACATTTTTGTGCCAGAGGTTGAGTAGTACCTCAAATTCGGAAATTTTATCGCGAAGCGGGTAGAAATCGAACCGGTCTGCCCACTTCGCTTTCGTGTGACAACTCAGATATCTACAGTATTAGCCCCGTTGTGGTCGCCAGCAGACCGAGACCGAGACCGATACCTCTACTTCGCTTTAATTAATTCAAACACACAGTTTCTGTTCCTCGGATGGAGAAACCATCCTCCATCTTAGTCTGGGCCATGACGAAGCTAGCAAGCACTATGAAGGCGTGGCAGTACACGACCTTTAGTGGTAAATGAGAAGAGTCCATCATCTTCATAACGCTGGCACGGATGCATTATACGCAAACAGCGGTGCATATTTGAAGATCGGAGGTTGGTTCTGTCAAGCAGGTGTGGAACAACTTAATTTGAGGACAGTATCAACGACAACAACAAGAGAGCTGACACCAGCATGGCTCAAAGGAGGAATTCTATATACAAACTCATCAACCAGGAAAATGCGGCAGAGTATTTTGAGGGAAGTGGAAAGTGGCTAGCGGCTGGCTAAATCCGAGCCATCATTCATCGCACATACGGCTTAGGGGATGCACCAGCCGCCATTGCTGAACTGAGGGAAGGCAAGACAAAGGGCAAAATCGTCGTGCATGTCAAGAAATCATAAGCGAAACATATAAATCACGGTCGATTAATTACCGCATTTGAACAGCTAGTTCAGTAATTACATGTAGGTACGGTATGTAACTGATTGATTGGCTGACTGTGGATGCTAAGCCTCATGTGTGTAAAGCTAGTAGCGCCGCACCTTGGAATTAACAACTATTACCCTCATTTAATTGAAGCCAAGCCTTGTGTAGTCGTTACGGGAACACTGCGAAATGCAAGCATGCGCAGAAGGCATAGCGATAGGTCCTTAAGTACCTAGGTATCTAAGCTAATGTACGTACCCTTACCACTCGTATCCCTGGAACAACCTCATGCAGTAGAACGACGCTGACTGCATGTACGTTGTATCAATATGCTGACTTACCCCGCAATCGTCTTAGAGCCAGAAATCAACCTCGTGCGGCTCTTTAAGCTACAGCGATCGTGGCCCTCAATAAAGACACATTTGATTGATTAATCGTCGTTGAAAGCTACAATCTACAGGAGATACAGGCACGCTACCCAGCTCGACCATTAGCAAAGGCGAGTTCCACCTCGGCAATGGCCAGACCTTTGCGTCGTCGTTCTAGAAAGCGCCACTCTTTGCCGTCAACCAAACGTCGCCTGGCTACCAAACGCGGAAGCTCGAACAAAAACGAACCCACTATAAACAGCTCACGCAAGGGCAATGATACTTGCGATGTGTGTAATCAGATTCTCTTCAACTTAACAAAACAAGAAAGCCCGGGGTATGAGGCAGGGACACTCGGGTTATACAAGGAGCTCGCGCATGGGCCATGTTCCAGGCATACCCGATTCATTCAAGATATTTCTTGTGAGTCAGGAGAAGAGGTACTCGAATGGGGGAAACTCAGTATCCGGAACCACCGCCATTCTTTACACATGAATGGCAACTTATTATCACTTGCAGCACCCCGATCGACACCGAATGCACCTGGATATGCTAAACTTGTGGACCAAAATTGGGTTGACCTACGGATGCTCAAAAAATGGAAAAGTGTTTGTGCAAGGTCCCACCTAACGTGCAACCACTGGCCTCTCGCGAAGCACCTCAAGGGCACCAGGCCACAGTTCCTTGTCGACACTTGGTGTCAATGTTTGGTCCCAGCTCCCCCCAGCGCAGAGTATGTAGCCCTGAGCTATATCTGGGGCAACTCTCAATCGGTTCGTGTGGACGGAAGCATGCTAGAGCAACTATTCCGGCCGCAGGCACTCTCTGAAGATTCCATTTGTGGGTCGATCCCAAAGACCATACGCCATGCTATGGCGTTAACGGCTTTACTCGGCGAGAGATATTTGTGGGTTGATGCGCTTTGCATTGTACAAGACAATGATAGCATGAAGCATTCGGAACTGAGCCGCATGTCGGGCATCTATGCTAACGCCGCCCTCACCATCATTGCAGCTGCTGGGCCGAACGCTGACTACGGCATCCCCGGCATACGAGGCGTCTCTCAATCTCGAGAAGCCGGCCAGAAGGTCTATGATCTAGGTGGAGGCTCTCAAATCATTAAGACTCCGTGGCCCTCGAATAGCCCGTGGGAAAGCAGCAGGCAATTCGACGCTGCATTTAATCTCTGGGATTCCAGAGGTTGGACATATCAAGAAGAAGCATTTTCTAGAAAGAAGTTGTTATTCTACGGCAATAGTGTATTATGGGTATGTGCAGAAGCGAGTCAACCAGAGTTTTTGAACCCTGCATCAGACGCACTTCTGCAATATACTCCCACCACCTTCTATGGTCCCCACGATACTATGATCGACTTTCTCAGCGCGGTGCCTGACATCACAGACCTAGGCATATCGATTATGCAGATCAACGATAGGGAACTGACGTATCCTGAAGACGCTCTGGGCGCATTCGCTGGACTTTCCTCAGTCTTCTCTAGGCAGTACGACGGGGGCTTCGTGTCCGGGCTTCCAAGTCTGTTCTTCAACTTTGCTTTGCTCTGGCAGTCCGAGCGAGTGCAACGTCGCGAGCCACTCGTCAAAACCTCCAACAAACCGTGTCTACCAAGCTGGAGCTGGGCCGGTTGGCAGGGTCTTATTCGTTTCTGGAGTTGGCGTGAGCTCAGCAAGCATCAAAGCATGACAAGTGCTGTCCCGGGTCATTCAATGGGGGAAACTGATCTGTTGCAACACTGGAAGGATACGTTGACCACCAATATTCAATGGTATAGCCATGAGCACAGAGGCCAGCCAGGCCAGCCCATAGTTGACAAATGGTCACAGTATGCCAAGGATTACATTGATGACATCGAGAGAGTCGTGCCTTCCGGCTGGAAACGACAGCCTATACAAGCCTATTTGGGACTAATATACGATTGCGACCATTGTGTGACAGAGAACGTTCAGTACTGGAAGCTTCCTAAGACGCGTTCGTCATCGGCACCCTGCTCTCATAAATACAGCAACGCTTGCATTGACGGTACACTTCCACGTTGCTATTACACTCACGCAAGCAGTCCTCATAAACCCTATTTGTTTCCCTTGCCGAGCCCATCAGAACTCGAGCCGCAGCCAACCATTGAAGCTCGATTTATCTCTTGCGAAACAAGGAGAGCTGTACTATTCGGGGGCGACGTTTTCCTTGAGGAGCCTTTAATGGTCTCCATCCGAGACAAAAATGGAGTATGGGTTGGTGCATTGAATGTGCACAGGCACGATCTCGGGTCCAATTCGCTAGCTGGATCAGGACTAGAATTAGTCGAGGTGGCATACAGTCAAGTCAGTTACGACAGCGACTTTGTCGAGAGGATTTTTGTCGAGTGGACTTGCGACGAATGTCCTACGACAGGCTCGCAGTATAAGTTCTACTATGTGTTCTGGATTCAATGGCGAGATGGCGTGGCGTATAAGGAAGGGTTGGGCCGCGTACTCAAAAACGCCTGGGAAAGTCAGCTGAAGGAAGACATCAACTTGTTTCTGGGTTGATGAGATGAAGGGGTGATCATATGTATTATAGACTGATGGACCGTTTGTGTCGTGAGCTACTGCTTGCCTTGGATATGCACCACCAATTGGTTGATAGGTGTGGCTGGAGGGGGTGGTCCCTTTGGGGCTACTATGGTAACGCAACGGGAGGGTTGCGGCGGGACAAAATAGGCCATCAAAGCATGACAAGTAATTCAACCATCCCTCCGATGCGTGACTTGATATACGAGATAACCGGTCATTCTTTTGGTTTCTAGCTGGACGATCCAACCAGCAGTTCGCGGCGCATTTGACTTTCTAATTTGGTAGTATGCTGATCATCGAGTCATGATCTCCGCTTCCTATGCTCCGGTTTTCCTGTTTACTAGTTTACAAACCAAGGACATCCTAAAGCCCCCCTGTTTATGTGCTCCGTTCATATTTCCATTCTCGAACTCATGATCGTCTACTCCGTCTTTCTCTTCGGGGCTGAAGAAATGGCTGCCAAGGAAACCTGAATGTGAAGCAATGCGACGACCACATTACCGAGGAACGTCGCCGCGGAACTGTATCTGACTGAGGCCCATAGATAGAGCGGAATCGCCACGATCGTCAAGGTCGAACCGATGCATATATAAATCCAAACCCAGAGGCGGCCTTTTGTTCGCGGCGGATTGACTGTCAGCATCGGGATCGCAAAGATCGCCAACGCTAGTAGCTGGAACACCACACTTGCGAGAAGCCACCAGAAGTCAGCATCGCCTGATCCACCGGGCCCTGTCTCGGAATATGACCATGCGACCATAGCCGGCACAAAAGCAAGAACCAGAGCCGCCCCGGTGACGGCATGGAAGGTCCCAGGTCCGGAATCAAGGAACTATCAAGAGTCATTATGATTGATTTTACTATTTTGGTCTCAGTCGGTATGACTTACAATTCGGGAAAGGAATTGAGATGGAGAGTGGACGCTTCCATTTCTCCCGGTCGTAGTTTCCAAGTTGTATTCCCTGGCCCTCAACATCTTAATTTTCCGCTTCTCCCTTTCTAGCATCAGTAAGTAAAGCCAAGTATATGGAGGGTGTGACCCACCAAGTTTGGTCCCAGCAAGATTCGTTCCAGCAAGATCGACCCCGGCTATTCATATAATATCCACGTATATGAAAGCGGCCATCAATCTGTAGTCGAATGTTTTCTATGGCTAAAGCACGTGACTCGATTACCTTGATAGTGGCAGGTTCGACTTGACGTATAGATGAGCATACGAATCCGTCGACTATTTCAGCAGCTTCGTCTATTGATCCCTTCAGATTTTCGATCCATAAAACTAGGTTGTACCACTCGGAGGCGGCTTCTATACGCGTAGCAGCCGTGAAAGCTTCGCGCCAAAGCTGCTCGAATTCGGCAGCCTTAAGATACTGCTGATGGAAAACCCTTTTACGGTGTCTGACATTGTTGTAATCAGAGAGTATCTTTTGGATTATCGCGGACCAATGTCGTGCCCATGAGTCGTCCCTCACTTCGATTATCTCATGTAGATACGCTGGTCCAGTTTCGCGACCTTCTTGGTTGTCATTACGCGAGACCCAATCAGATAATGCCATCTTCTCAGAAAAGGCCTGGATTGATTGAGACCAGCCTTCCATTGCTTGCTGTGTGCTCACGTTCGGTGCCGTGGAGGATGGAGGGTAGTGCCAGGAGTCTGCTGAATGTGCCAGGCCAGCAAACTGCTGACTTGAAACTTTGTAAACGCCCCGTGCCATCTGTGTATGCATTCGATCAGAAATTGAGAGAAACCATCGAGTCACAATGTGTAAACTCACAAATGCAATACAATGCATGTCTGCCTTCGCCAGTGCCTTCGCCAAGTTCCAAAACTCGGGATCGGTGATGTGCACGTCTTGCGGGTCGTCATGTTCCGCCGCCATTCGGAATGGGCGTGGGACCTTTCGAAATAGGTCTACAACTTCGTCAGTTAGTGTAATCACTTTGTAATGTAGTAAGAGTGCGTATCAGACCAAGGGAGAGGTGTGCCCTGTATCGCTGTTTCTTTGCCATATTGACGTTGGATGCAAGAGAGGTCTAGAAAACAAGTGTTGGACGAAAACCAGAATGCTTCATGCCATCAGGCTGTGGCACTTCCCAGAAATCTATTGCGAGGGGCGAGGCAGCCTTGTCTCTCTTAGTAGGCAGATTCTGGATACCCCGCGCACGATACACATGCAAGATGACCGTTCCGCCCCACCAAAGTTGGTTGACTCCCTCTCTGACGTGCGCAAGCCTGGTCCGTTAACATACCGGCCAACACAGTTATGCCCTATGCCATGCGAACTCCCAAAGTTTGGCATTGTATGTTCTCATTGTCTCAAACCCTGTTTGCGAAGCCGTCCTACACGTTAACAAATCGACCTTGATTCCTCCAGAATGCTTGCGAATGGACTCTCTAACCTTTCCGCCCAACATGGCCATACTTGATCATCTCAGCTTGCTCACTGATCGTATTTCCAAGGTCTCACCACCCTTGACGGACTGTTTACCTCATAGGAAACGATCTAGTAACCAATCCCATCCGGTTCCATGTCCACATCCTCTTCACTGGGCATACCTTCGTCTTCATCGTCCATATCCATATTCAGATTATCCATACTGTAGCAAAGGCTGTTATCTCCTGATTTGCCCACCACCCTGTCCTTGGAACCCGTGGGGTCGTAATACCAACATTGAGTCGTGCTGGTCGGATCTATCGCGTTCAGCCATGCGGGCTCTTCCTGCTTTCTGTCACAGTATACCAGTGTGGTAGAAGTTGGAGTTGATGGTGCTTGGAGGCTGCTTTGCTTCACATCTGGAAGAAACGGGACCTTGATGCCGGTGTCGATAAATTTGAGAATCTGAGCGACACTCATTCGCTTGCGTGAAGCTTGTTGGAGGCGCTCGGCCTTGAGTCGTGGTTCGCCTGATGGTCGATGCGGTGGGAAGGAGACCGGAGGAGAATGGAAGGAGAGCGAGTTTTGGGGCCAGATCGCGTTATGCACGACTCGATAAAGCTCGAACTTGAACGCAGCTCGAGAGCTGCTGTGTCTTTTGGCCGGAGGATTGGTCTGGGCGGTCTCACGAAATTTGTATGCCACAAATGCTGATGTCTGTGTGAGCTGATCCTCCTAGGAAGCCCATAACATAAGCCTAGTGAACAGATCGCCGACTGTCGTCGGTTCTTCGATTTGGCCATCCTTGCAAAGTTGAATTTTGTCATAGACTGTCAAGGATGGATTTGAAAGGGTGTTGGCAAGGTCGTTAATGCTGATGAGACGGAGGTCAGTCTCTCCGTCGAGGCACCCTGGTGCGTCTGTTATGGCGCCCGGATAGCGAAGATCTACGAAAACGATTAGCTGTAGTCCCTCAATGTGGTGCGTAGAACTCACTCATGCGGCCCGGTAACTCGCGGCATACTGCATATCTCAGTTGCCCATTAGTGATGATGCCATCTGACTGTAGAGTTCTCAGGTCTCTTGTCACATCATTCAAAACATTCTGAAATGCGAAGCTGAAGAGATTCAACCTGCCCTGGGCCTGAGCTGCGCGATGCAGAAAGTCGATGACGTCCTGGAATCTCTGCTTCGATGTTGCCATTTCTGAGCATGAGTGTTTGGAGATGTTCAGTAATGACTGTGATCGATTGAGCTTCGATGCACACCAAAGCCGTAGCAAATGCCTGTTGTTGCAATCAGTCGCTTTTTTGGGTACACCGAATGGGGTGTGGTGCATGTGTTGGGTTGGATTGGAAGGGGGGGGGTTTCTTCTTGCAGCCAGCAAACGCGATCAAAATAGCCCAGTGGGAAACGGACAAAAAGTTTTTTAATGGTGCCTCGCATTGTTGGGTGCAAACAGAAGGCTCAAAAAACCTAAACTACATGTAGGTTAAGAGTACCACACAGCGTTTGCACAGCAACCACCATCATTCAAATCAAGATGAGCAACGACCTGAGCCGAGCTTCCATCGTCAGCCAATTCCCAAATTTCCACGAAACCAACCGAGCTATCTGTCAAGGCCGCAAATCGATCGCTGAAGGGGCTTGGAGCCACACTGTTCGCAGCGCCACCACTAGATGTTGTTGGCAGCAAAAACTTCTGTTCCAAGATTGCGCCGTCTTCATCGAGCGTGAACGCCGAGATGTATCCGGTAGTATTCGTATTGCGTCCGCGGTTGGTAGCCCACAGGTAGCCGTTACTGAACGACAATGCCACCTCATCCGCCCAATAATCCGCGGCGTCCTCTCCCGAGACTAGCAACGGATAAGTCACATTGTCAAACGAAGGTATGCCCGTGTCTGCGTCGATGCTGTATTGCGCAACCTGGCTAGATCCCTCGAGGACCACATAGATGTACGTGCCGTTGGGGTGGACGGCGGCGTGACGGGGATCCGCGCCCGACGAAGGTGCCGTCAAATTGGCGACCAGAGTGACCTCCCCGGTCTCCTGGTCAATGCTGTGGGTCCACAGCGTGTTGCCCGAGTCATCCGCAGAGTACAAGAACTTGGAGTCCGGGCTGAAGGCAGTCCCATGGACGGCAGAGGAGCTGAAGTACGTGTAGTTCTGGATCGCGGCCTCTAGCGTCCCAGTCTCATCTACCGACAGAACAGTCCCACATCCAGCGTTTGATCCAAAGAATGACCCATAAACACTGTGGGGAGGGTTCGGGTCAGCAACGACGAAGATGGCCGTAGCAGTGCAGTTGCCTCCGGATGGAATGGTGGCAGTATGCGTGATTTCCGTCGCATTTTCCAAGGAGTAGCTCGTGAAGCCTGGAATGGACGAGTTACTGCCTTGGCTATATGCCGTGGTATATAAGTTTTTCTTGTCATGCTGCAATGCCAAATCAGTACACTTGCACTGCAAACAGTTCCTTCTGAGAGACCAGAAGAAGGAAACTCACGCTCAAGGCGACCCATGAGCCCGCAATGGGAACTGACGTGTTGGCCACCAAATCCAAAGTCAGAGACTCGTCGTCGAACTCGAGAGTGTAGAGAAATTTGGTGCCGAACGTCCCCACAATCAACTCGTGGGTCGCAGCATTGGCGACAGTGAGGAGGCTCAACAGAGCACTAAAAGCGATTGGTCTGTACATGTTTCCTTGGCAAGCGACCTAGTTTGGCAACACTATTTTACCAATTGCGACTCAAGTATTGTCAATCAGTGGTGAATGGAGTTGGTGCCGATGCAACCTCTTATACGGGAAATTGGTCCCCTGGGTCCGAATGGTTATTTCTCACACTCTTCTGAATAATTCCATTACGAATACCTCATCACCCTTAAAAGCCACGCGTCTTGCACTTTCGGCAAATGGCACCAGCCCTGGACACGACGGGTTATAGGCGAATTAGTGGGGTTCTGGTGCTAATTAGCGCGGCCCAATGCCGAAAGCTGCCTGCCAAAGCGGGGATAGTGGGCTTGGAACAGCGTTCCCCATGCTGAGAAGAAGACCCTGGAAGCAGATCAACTGCCTGTTCAGGGACGGCTTTAAATCACGGTATTCGTCATCCGCTTGGGATGTTTCAAAGTTTCAAGTTCCACGTCGGTGAACTTCTTGGAAACCTTAAATTTCCGTACTTTTGGACTGTTGCGTAAACGTGGAGCTCGAAGTTATGCTCTATAAACTTTCACAGAGTTCATCTAGTCAGCGAGTCCAGTCATTTAATAAAGCCTCTTCCGCTGCGTCCGAGACGGAGTGTCCACGAGCCACGGCTTCCTGTACCAAGACCACAGGGGCATCTCCGCTTCCAGCGACAGGCCATTCAACTTTGCCCCACTGCCATCTACTGAACACAATGTAATGGCAACAGTGTTCAGGCCGTTATGATTCAAAATGCCCTCTGGTACAGGGAAGTCGGTCTGTGGGCCAGAGATGGCGACTAGAATCAATCCGATTACCTGACTGTCTTCACTTTCTGGTCAAACACTGGATGGGGCTGACTTACCGTACTTGCCGAACTGCCACCCGTTGACGAAGAGCTGGACCCTGTAGTTTGACGTCGTGGTATTTGCAAACACGAAACTGAGAGGCACATCAAAGCCCTCGGGCACGTTCAAGGGAAAGGTAGTGGTATGGAAGCCGACGCCAGCTTTCTCGAGACCATCTTCGATAGGACTCGCGGTCGCCCAATCCTCGCTTGACGGACTCGGTTGGTGGTAGCCCTGACGCTCTGCGAATGTCGCACCTGCATTTCTTGGTCCAAGGGCAAGGTCTCCATATAATAGCCGAATCCTGGGACGCCAGCGATATTTGTGTACAAGCTCGAGTCATTGCCAGTGGCTGTGAAGTGACCGCGATACATGAAAGAACCAGCGTGAAAGCCGTAGTCGCTAGCGTAGAGCAATGTTGGCGTCAGGAGGGCCTGTTGGTTGTTGGCCGATGCCTGGTCGCAAATTGTCCAGTCTAAGTGGTCATAATCTGAGCCGATCTCAGGCAAGGAGTCAATATACCGCCATTCCAACGCCGTCAAGTCGGGAAGCCCCAAATTCGGTGGATTGAGTTCTATGTTCGCCGTAAGCTTGCCACCCTCAGACTAACTAGTCTGTAACTGTTGACCATTGAACAACAGTTCCTTGATGGAATCAGAAGGCTCATGAGTAACTTCAATGGCGGTTGTCGCATTGATGTCACCAGTAAGGCTGAGCGTCTCACCAGAGACCTCTGCAGATCTGACAAGATAGCCGCCGTTCACAATGACCGCCGACGTGGATCCGGGTGCGCACCTTCAGACCAGTCAGCTTTCACCACAAGACCAAGATTCGACATTACTCACAGTCATACCGCACGGGATACGCGTCAATACCACACACTTTTACCGGTCAGCTTGAGGTAATACATCGTCTAGATCTTCTCAACTTATATTCCGTCTGCCCCAGCCCACTGCCTGGCGCCCAGTTCCCCCTTGGTACAAACGATCATTGACCGGGGAACTCGTCTGAGAAGATGAAGAGGCGCTCCCCGCGAATGGATATTGAGTACTTGTCCCATGTTACTTATATACTGGGATTAATACATGAAAAGAGAGATGTCGCAGAATCATTTACTTACCAAGCCGGGCAGTGAACCTTTATCTTGAACTGAAGCTTTGGTTTCAGGTCGTACAGGCTCAGTGTTGACGAGCCCCGAGACATAACAGGCTCACTATGAGCACGGAAAGTATAGGGTTTGACCATTATTCAGACGATTGGGTGGTTTTCCACAATGACGCGAGATGCGTATTTCGAGAAGACATCTCACATGAGCCTTTTAGTCAGATGGTACCTGAACGATGTTCGTGCAACGATACGAGAGACATGATCTTATATAGGGCGGTCACAAAGCTCGTTGGCTTTGAGATCTGCAAGGACTAAGTAACGTCGACAGGCTCGACCATGCGGAGAGGCAGTCCCAACTAGGTTACGTACTCAAGACCTGGACGACGCGAGACTGGGGACCATGTAAACGCGGGGTTGCGCTATGCGCGGTTGTGCGATTGGTGTAAAACCCGCCATTGGTGCATGCAAGCAATTCAGCCATAATTATAGGCCCACTGTTTGCCGAGAGTCAGAATGCAGTGCCAGAGATATACAGTTAAAATGTCGGGTCAGGTCATGGTGCGCCAGACAGAATACTATTGTAGTTCAGTGTTGCTATACACAAATATTAGCTTTTATTATCATATTTACTACTAAAAGTGTTATTTGATCAATATTGCCAGAGAAGTAACCTCAGATCTATCGTCACCGCCCGTCCTGCGGCTTAAAATCATTCTGGTGAAGCCGAAATGTCATCCAATGACTCGATCAACCCATCTTAACCACCCCTCATCATTACACAGCGCATCCATGGCGACCTGGGAGAGGCTGACGAACAGCTCCTGGCAGTCGGAAGAAGCACGGGCTGGCAAGATTAGTGCTGTTCCCAGGTTCCACGATCCGTGTGCTCTTCTGATGGCGTCTGGCTTGCCCACCGGGACCCCTGGGATATCCCAAACCGCATCAGCACCAAAGTGCCTCCATGTGTTGAATGCCAGACACTGTGCCATCCGCGGGTCGTAGTTGACGCCAATGATTCGGGGGTCGGGTAGGGCCGAGACCATGGCGAAACGGCGCTTGACGTAGGCCTCATCAACTGCATCAATGGAGGACTTGATCAGCGGCGCCAAGGAAGCGAGGGTGGATGTGTCCTCACAAGCGCGGACGATCCGTCGTCTGGTGGCTTTCGTGACTGCAGGCAGGGCGGCGTTGCCAAAATAATCGCCAGTCAAGTCTTGAAATGCTCGCGATCGCCAGTTGACCGAGTTCCACAGCCGAGCAGAGCCTTTAGCTTCCATGGGGGGCAGGAACCTCTCAGTCTGCAAACGGGCCCTGACGATGTGCGCGAATGAAAGGGCGGCCAGGCATGTATATTTGGAAGGGACCACGCCGCTGGGGCAATAATATTCCAACGCTTTTTGAAGCTCAGCAATGCGCTTTTTCTTGAAGACGAAGATTTTGCCTATTTTCGGGATAGCGTCAAGGGGCGTACCGCTATCCAACAGCCTGGGTTGTGTAGGTCCATTGTATTGGGGTAGCAACGTGTATTCGGGACATTTAGAGACCAACGATGACAAACTACCATTCGTCAGCTGACGCGATCTTGGACCGTCGAATGCTTGCTCGGAAGGATGGTCAATTGAGTCGCCTCTGGTCTCTGCCGCGAAGCATTCTAAAAATATGCGCAGGGAGTCGCCGTCGCACAGGGAGTGGTGTAGGTACACTCCTAACAGCAAACCACCATCGATGACCAGGGCGTGCACCCGAGAAACCGGCAGCGGACCCGTCTCTGTCCCAATAACACCTGGTATGCCGAACCGGGGCTGAATGAAAAGCCCAGGAGGAAAGCCGTCCTGCCTCATTTGCTCGTAATCCACAAAATTAGCACATGGCTCCGACGAAACTTCGAAGGGAATGTCGAACTCTGGCGACTGGATTAGGTGCGCATGACCTGGCTGGGTAGAGCTCGCGGCTTGGAGTCGAGACGCAAACAGAGGACGCTCACGACCAAGACGCTTCAACGATCTCTCGATATGTTCCACTGCATGTTCGATAAATGAATTGTCGAAGGGGAAGCAAAGTATCACGGAGATATAGACCCTTGGCGAACTCTGATTCCAAATGGACAAGAGCTCCAAACGATCAGCTCTACCATCGGTTTCCTGGTTTGGCGGTGATGCAGACATAGGTTCGCTGGTTGTGGAGATTGGGGTAGCAGTTGTAATGACGACTGCTGACAACCGCGACGATCGACCGGCAGGGACTGGAAGTATCGATATATTGCCGTAACGTCAGGCACTTTTCTTTGTCCCGCCTTGGGCACAATATGCCAACTTCCTCTGCTCAATGAATGGGAAGCCGCTCTCAGGTTGAAGACAATGAGAACAATGTGGTCTGCTTCTTGGATGGTTCGGGATGGATGGGCGTAGTCAAGTCGCCAGCCAATGACAATGTTCCTTCGATTACCACCAAGCTCGCCTTGATTTTACTTGGCGAAAGCTGGTGATACATGATCCTGACGGAAACGGCAGAACTGCTTGGGGATAAGCCCAGTCATGGAGCCTTTCCGACTAACGTGTAGCGAGCGGGATGTGAGGGCTGAGGGCTGAGGGGATGGGTCACTGGCGTCGAAACCGGTCAAGGAATAAAGAATGTGAGTATACCATCATGGCCAACCTCGGAGGCAGGCTACTGCCTGTTAAAAGGAGCTTGATAGTTGGGTGGTCGACTGGCGTTGGGCTCTTGAGTCTCCCCAAAGTAGCTAATTGCAGCTCGATTCTGCAGGCCCTCGTCACACCACGTAGCCGCCATTGCAGTGGGTATGGTCAGGCGCAGGCCCAGCCAAAAGAGGCAGACGGGGAAGATCCGACCGCTGTCACTGGGCTTCCCGCAGGGGAGTAATGCCTTGCTGTCTGACTATGCTGTGGCATGGGGGGTTGCAGACTGATTCAACTCTGACCCAGGGGCCCTTGGGATCTCAGGACATGATGGAAAAGCGGTCGGACGACCGGGGTGCTGTCTCTAGTCGCATCGAACGTGTTGGTTGCGAGCAGCAGCCCTCCAGCCCTGCAGTAGCATGTCGTCAACGATAAAGTGTAGCCGATTGGGGTATAGCATCATCGTCTGGGATGATAGCTTTCGTGCCGGCGTTTGTCCCTTGTCCCTTGTCCCCCATGTTCCAACGCGAGGCCTGGCTCCAAGATCGGGCCAACCAGCTGTCAAAAAGCAAGTTCGGGACGCACTCCGGAAGCTGCGGGTCCTCCCCCGAACGGCATGGCCTTGCTCTGAGTGCGCCTCGTTGCAACTGGCCGAGCGGAAGGCTGGCGATGACTTGCAGACTGTGCGAGCGACGAGCAAGAGAAGTCCCACACGAGGGTGTGTCCCGTCCTGACGGGAGTGACGGACGATGTCGAGCATCGCGCTACGCTGCGATAAGAAGATCGTCCCCCTGAAAGCTAGATCCTGCCGTTGCTCGCGGTACGTCGCTTGGCGGCAGCGAACCCAACTGCGGAGACTGTGGAGGCTGGTAGCCGAAGTGTGGTCGGTGCGCTCGCTGCCTTTATGCCCTAGACTAGAGACAGCGTGCCGGGTCCCAGGTGATGGGGCCCCGTAACGACGAGCGGGCGGTTTGCTCCAACGTGCCGGAGCTCTGGATGGGCTGTGGCTCCCAACTCTCGAAGGAGGCGTCGAGAGGCAAACGGCGGCACGGCTCTGCATAAGCCTCGGGGGCAAGAGTGCTGGTGGTACGAACAGGAAAGTCAAACGCCAGACGCCCCCCTCCCCCAGAGTAGCCTTGTCGCCTTAATGACATGGACTATTGCTGCATTGGGCCACGTGCAGGGAGAATCGCCGAGCAGGAGGCTCAAAGAGGGAGCGCGGTAAGCCGAGAAGTTGCAGGGCGTTGATACCCTGGAGGTGGGCAATGCTCACCGCATATTTCGAGATCTTGGTTCGGGACCAAGCCAGCAAATGGCGAAACCGCTCGAGTACAGCTCTAAACGAACAGAGCGACTCTTGCCTGCCGAGCATGTTGGATTGCCGTTCTCGTCAATAAAGCTGAGAAATGACACATAAGGTAGCTTTTGCTCCCTCTCATCCTATCACAGCAACATTTGAGGCCCCACGACGGGTCGGCGCGACCACTAATCTGCGCTTGCCATAATCTATCCAACGGTTTCAATAGCGGCTTCAACAGTGGTCTGGAACCCCCCCTGTCAATACCTCGCAATGCCGGTCTAAAATAGCATGAACACTTCAGCCCTGGGCCACGAACCACTGCATGCAGCAGCACTGGGGTAAAAGCGGCATCCTTACAGGTGATAATTATAGTATGGCTGGTCATCTTCACCGTATTCTATTGCAATGATCAACAGTGTGCGCTCTGGTCGGCTCCATTCCATGCACTGCCTTACTCGAGCTTCCCCAAACCCTGCCGGTATATCGGCTCCGATACTACGCATTCTGGCAATGTAGCCAAAGCCGTGCGGTGAGACTCCGACCCTTACCTTGCGCTGTGTGGCATTCGGAACCGCGTCGCGGTTCCGGTTGGGCTTGCATATCGCTAGCCGCTGCAAGCATGCGGCTCTATGCAAAATCCCACGATAATGTGGAGTCGGAATCAGGGGTGGACGAGATCACACTGCCCGACGGATTGCCACTTAGAGCAGCACCTCGCATGTCCAGAGGTCACCGCCAAACCGACCGTTGCCAATATCTGGCGACTGATATTTCCTGAAGGGAATTTCCTCGCGATAATCGCTTCCCTCGACCTCCATTGACCAGGGTATTTCGTGGATATCTCGGAGGGTTCCATCTCGGCTTGTATCAAACCAAGGTATCCCAACTGACTGCCTTGTTTTCACAGAATCGTCTGAACTTTAGGATCATGGGAACCAGTGGTACTGTACGCTCGGCGCTGGACTCTCGCACGCACAACAGACAAGATTCACGAAGGGTGGCCCCATTCTGCCCATTGGCAGAATCAGGCTGAAGATCGAAAGTACCTGCAGAACTAAGTTTTATGGTCACTGGCAGCGACGCATTGGTAGATGCGCCGGCGGTGGGATTCCTCCTCCAAGTTCAAGGCCTCAATGGAATGATGAACTTGGAACCCAGCAGGCGGGACGGGATGCAGGGCGGTCTGATCGGCACCACCTCGCTCTCTCGCTCTCTCGCCCTCACGCCCTCTCGCAATCTTCAAACGGAACAGCCGGGCTCCAGGGGCCAATTTCCAGCTGATGGACGACCTAGTGCCCAGACGCTCCCTACCAACAGTTCTACTGCAATGAGGAGACCGGTCTTGTCTCAGTCTTCCGTTACTACCTGCATTCATAGCGTCGCACACCACCATGAATGCTGTTTATGCCACCCTTGATTACGTAACCTGGCCACCTCATTCCTGCCATCCATAATGTACACATTCGTTGTGTCCACTTTCAAGCATACGAGTAACGTTTAAGCAGCAAACGGATGAAGGAAGCCCCGACTACGAAACACGGTGGCAGCCAGTGGCTTCAGATTGGCACCCGGTCGTCCACGGACGAACCCTGTAAGGAATCGAACGAGATAAGACGTATGTGGAAATCACAGGTCAGTATTTACACTCTAGGACGAATGCTCGACACAAATTTGAGTAGCTATCGACACGGAAAAAATCTGAAAGGGTCAATGGGAAGAGTCAATGGGATACTCCAGAAGTCACGTACCACCAATGGTATATTCAACGAATATTTTTTGAGTAAGGTCGGCATGCGACAAGTTGAAAGCCTATCAGCATTCTCCCCCAACCCGCCAACATCCATCCTCCAGCAGGCCGGTCACAATCAACGGCCATAATAATTAGGTCAACGCCGCCTAACACTTCAGGGCGGCAATCAACAAAACAGCTCTTAGTGATTGATATTTTTGAGCAAAATCAGATACTCAGCAACGTCGAGGTGACGTCTGTCTGTCGTCGTAATGATCCCGTGGAAGATAGCGTCTTCAGTGACTGACCTGGGATGCCTGCTCGTTGCCATGATCCTATGGAGAAATTAGATGTATTTCCGACGAGTCGCAAACAGTGCCAATATGCAGGATTTAAGATATATGGCAATTGCGGGTTGTTCCCAAAATGGGAAGAAAACGGTAGGACTTCCTTGCAGGGTTATGTGCTAACATTACACAGCTAGATGTCATTCGGGCATTTTTGTTAGCCACTGTGAAGCCAGAAGAGAAACGTGGGGAGAGATTACTTACAAGATGTTTTTGAAGTGATCAGGATAGGCCCGCCCGATGTACTCTAGAACATCTATCGCATACGTGGCAGCCACGGTCATCGCAACTCCTGCACGGAGTCAGGAAAGCTCCTACCCACATTGATGATGATCTGGCACGAGCTTCAATCACTTAGCCTTTTGCTATTCCTAGTCGTATCTATGTCTGTCTTTCCCGAAGGCCATATCCTTTAGCATACTCTGTCCGCTACTATGGCCCGACTCTTGCCCAGGACACCCAGGACAAGGTCATTTGCCTACGTGAACAGCAATGATACTCCTTTTCTCGAATTCCTGCCATTCCTCATAGAAAATTTTACCCCAGGCAGCTATCCATCTGTTGTAATATATGCCATGATGCATCAAGGCTATGGCTGAAAATCGTCGGTTGTGACGAACCCTGGAAATGATTGGACCAGTGCAGAACTCATATGAATAATAGAAGAGATCGTGTGCCCCTCCTAACGAGACTTGCGGCGTTTCACAAGAGCGAAATACAGTCTCGGTGCTCTTAGGATAATTCAAACAAATCGGCCCACTGCAACTATTGGAATTTACCTTGCAGTGATGGTGGATATTAATCCCAACCTTGCGAATTTTGGGCATGTTGGCAATTATCTTTAGTTGATGCCTCTTGGGCGGCTGGAATAATCCTGCCGGCAGAATAATCTGTGTTGCGTTCCACCACAGGTCATGGAGAGGTTTCTGCTTGTAACACCTGAGGTTGAAATTTGCAGTAGGGTCAATTTCGACTCTCGGGTCGATTTCTCGTATCTCGTTGACCGTGGCGTCGCCAAGAATGTAGGTATCGAGCTGTGGTGCAGTCCAGATCCAACCATAGACAGGAACGACGATTTTGCGCGTTACGTGCGGGACGAATGCGTAGCCAATTGCGCGGAATAGCAGAAGATGACGCTGGGCAGCTTTTCGAGAGGCTTTGCAGATTTGAAGATAGACCAAAAGAGCTTCTACGAGCGGCTTCAAGGATTTCCGAGTCGGGCGGAGACTCTGGGTGTTGTTGGCGTTCCCAACGTCGATCATAACATCGCTCTGACTTGGCACAAATGGTAGATTTCTCCCAGAGTCGGGAGGAATGGCAATAGCTCTAACGATTTCGCAGATGGAGGTTTTCCAAAGGTAGAGTTGAATCTCTGGGGGTAGACGACGAAAGCAGTGGAAGGTCGCGGTCGGAGGCATTGTTGACTAATATGTATCAAGAGTAGTGGTTCGCGTTGGAATGTCTTCGTGGTGCCTGCCTGGGTAGACGCAAGTATACATGAGAAGAAGTGCAAAATAAATCCAAAAAGGATAATGAATCGGATACGATCTTTGGAATGGAGCTGTTAATTCCTTTGATGCTGTTATTGGGTGTCAGCCAAGGAGGAAGGCCGACAGGTTAGTGACCTTCGAGCGTACCTGCCTTAGGGCGCAGCAGAAAATATTGCGTAATTCTGCTAGATATGGAAGAACGCGTCAATCTCATGAGTCGTCCCTCTAGTATCTGACACCTAGCCTAATATCATGGTGTTTTCATTACCATCCGAGCGCCTTTGATGGTTGGCTGTGACTTCCGAGTTTCCAATCTGGGTTCCGTATTGAACACCCCACTAACGTCGTCAGAACCCACCACCATTGAGCTTAATAGGACCCAATGCTGTTCTGACCCCGCCTACATGTATGCTTGCTTGAGTATAGCAATACACTGTACCAAGCCTCTACTCTTCTTCTCATCTACCAGTCAAAAAAGTACGGATATCTCATTTGCGTTGAAATTCTTATTCGTGGTCGTTACGTCTCCATATCAGGAGCAACGCAGGGAAAGCGCCAATCACAAGTTTACATCCCAATAAGCTATTGGACCGACCTAACCTACCTAGGTAACCTACCAATGTAATGACTTCCTAAGGCAAGTCCATAAACGCAGCACGTCGATTTCCGTCTAGCCTCTCATAAGCGATATCCGTTGATGACTGCCACGGCGTTTCTTCGAACACTCCAATTATTAGGTCGCTTTCTCCCGGCAGCACGTCAACATCGTTATTGTTGCTGCATATTGACATACTCGCAATATGCGCCTGCTCACGGACTCGTCGGGATGTCCTTCCGCGATAATCGTAACACTAGCTCCGACGTCAAAGGCCTTCATGGATAAGCTTGCCGCGAGCCTCTTACCTACATGTATCATCGCCGCCCTATGTATTAGTCTAGATCGTATTGGTCCAATAAGTATCAGGGCTATCTAGCTAAGTCAAAGAACTGGTTTGATCGTCGGTCACGCCTGGAATCACTGTTGTATTACGCCTCTAGGGTCAACTTAAATGAGCAACACTCAATTTGGTGGTGAAATCACAATATTCCAAGCCTCCACATTCCAGCATCTAATCCTCTTTTTTATGTCGGCTATTCATTTTGTCGTTATTGTTCTAGAAAGTTCCGAGGACATTTCAACTACACACCCGCTGTTATTATACATATTCAGAGCCCTTGAGCTCTAGACGAAGGAGGCGTCTAGGTAACACCATCGATAGCATGAAATCTGCTTAGCCGGATAGCAAAATTAGGTGCCTCTGATGCTGGACATATGTGATAGAACCAAACCAGGAGTTAGATTGACGGGCTGGTCCTTTGGCTCTACAAGGCAGCCATTAGCACGCGCGGTAAGGGATTTCGAGTCGATATCAGCACTCCGGATGGTGCTGGAGACAGTTCACTTTCTCCGGGGAGAATCAAATCGGATAAAAAAATTGATGCACCCACCGCTTGCATCGCTACCCTCCTCGGCAGATTGTGATACTTCATTCCTTTTCAAGTCCATCACAGTGGGGTTTCGAGCTGTATAAGACCTCGAGTATTATCACAAGCCGAGTTCAACCATGTGAAGTCCAGGATAACTCTCGGGAAATGATGATGGCCTTTCCCCTCCAACCAATCCGAGGCCATAGACCCCTTATAAGCTAGAGCCAATATCATATGAACAACAAGTGCAATTCTTCGCGAGGACTAGACCGGCATTGGTGCGCGCCCGTCTCCGCCCAATGGCAATGCACTGTTCGAGGCCTAGTGATACTTGGGAGCGAGCTAATATGCAACTACCAGGATTTACTTGGTAGAATCCCGAGATTGTGATCACTCATGCATGACGATACTACACTAGATATTACTGCTTGTGGCAATAAGCTGCAGAAGCATTTACTCATGGCAAGAAGTGCCGAGCGGGGTGGGAAAGCAATTAAATGCATGTCGAGATTGTGACAGGAAACCTCGTGCAGCAATAAAGAGCTCCTAGCCTATATTAGCGTGCATATCGACGCATCTTCGTTTGAGCTGAAAGCTGAGAGGAAGCTCCGGCATTATGTATATGTAGATGAGGCACTCTTGAGACACGGTGAGATGGCGATCAAGAAGTGCGACATAGTGCGCAAGCACATAGCTTTCAAGCATTGCTCAATATAACGACACTGATACTTCTTCTTGCACCGCTCAAAGGGGCTACTCAGCTGGTCTGGATACTTGCCACGTAGTGCGTTTAGGTAAGGGCTTTGATGGCCGATGAGCTGAGCTATTGCGGTCGCGCCGTGACGAGTAGTCACCAGAACTCAGTAGATATCTGTGGTATGAGCGTGTAAATTATTTAACTTGATTTGTTGTTTATTTTCCTTACGAAACGAAAGTATTCTTTGAGTAGAGAAAATCAAGTTCTTTCAAGAAATCCTATTGCATCCCACCTAGAAACAATACCGCTGTCACCTCCAAATAAATAAGAGCTACAAGCCCTATGCACTGAAGTGGTAGTAAAATTACCAAGCTAGCAATTCATACGCTGGCAGAGTGTACCTAGATATAATAGGCAGCGCAGTGTTTAACACGATTGTTCGTGAGACTCATCTCTGCAGCCCAGAGATCTCTTTAATCAAGCATCGATCTATTCAATTGAATCATGACCAGCAACCTCGCCCTCCCTTCTGCAATTCCACCGAAACTGAAGTTGGTCGCAGATTGGCTGAATGCCAAGAACAACTCCATGTTTGACGTGCAAGATACCAAGGGGGCGTGGGAGGGATGAGTCAAGTCGAGCTGGTCTAACGCTTCAAATCAAAACATTGACAAGAATGCTACCCAGAAATGCGACATTCTGCTCACCGCTCATAACATAAACACGACCTACAACATCGGCATTGAACTAAAGACACAAGACGCATGGTTCGACCACGTCGAGGACAGTTTCAGCAAGGAGATGGTCGATATTATCTTCAATAGGGCAACGTGTGGGATAGACGCCAAATACAGGAAATGGAGAAGTACTCGAACTTTCATGTTGGGCATTGCGAGCCGTAAGGAAGATCTGGCTGGCTATGGAAGTACCATAGCAGATGCCATGGAAGATGTGAGGTGCACGCAGGTTGGCAAGCTGTGGATGGTGTGGCATACCTTTGACCGGAAATAAAGGGAGTGGCCACCATAGTTGACCTGAAGCTATATAGGACCACAACGGACGCAAGGCTTCGGAGACCGAACGATACCTTACAAAAATAAGCGTGATCAGACCTTGCGCAATCCACATCTTTGGGAAACTACAACAGGACGTGCATACTACCAACGGCCCTTTGGCCCCCTTTGTCCCGTCTGAATTCAGTATCTCGTCGGGTATCTCCACACAGGCACTGGGGAGTGGCAAGCAAGAGACAATGTCTCACTTCTTTCCCGCTTCCATTTCCCCACGCTATCGATGCAGTCTTGCCATTGGCCTCACTTTTGCATATTTACCAGCCACAGCACCGATCGGCAAAGCCTGCTAAGGCGGTCCAACCCAACTGACGCAAAATGAAGACATACTCCTGTTGGAGAAGCACTAGTCATTCGATTGCATACGTCTCAGGTAAGCGCTAACCTGGAAGGCGACCCCGATTTCTGTTTAACGATGACAGACTGCACAAGTTCTGGAGTGATTGGGACTGGCAGCCATCAGACTGATTAGATATCCTACCCTCACAGGCCAGCGGGTGTCCATCAGTGACATCTTGGGGCGAGAGTCGTTCGGATGTTGTTTATGTCAACGCCACGGGAACCAACGTGCTACACAAGTATTATGGTGGTGGGAGCTGGGGTCCCTCTTGGGAGGAAGCAAATGATCTCGGCGGAGACGTTAAGGCTCTTTCGTCTGCATCGTGGGAAGACAACAGACTCGACATCGTCGGAAAAACCAGCAACGGGTCTTATGTCCACAAGGCGTGGACCGGACACGAATAATTTCCCGATAGCCCGGAGTGGGGGGACTTTGGTGGTAACTTCTTTAGTAACCCGGCTACTGTATCGTGGGGGGCCGGACGCCTCGACATCATCGGTCTTGATGAAGACAATGCCTCACTCTGGCACAAGTATTACCAGGACGGATGGTCCGCATGGGAAGACCTAAGCGGAGGGCCATTCATTGGCAATCCCGTGGCCACCTGCTGGGGTGTGGGCAGGCTCGATTTCTGGGCCATTAACTCTGACGGCGAGCTCAACCATTTCTACTGGGACGGCCATCGGTACTCGGACTGGGAGAGTCTCGGTGGCGAGTTCGCCGACACTCCGAAAGTTGTGCACTGGAAGCCGAACCGTATTGATATAGTCGGGAAAGGCTTGGACGACGAGAAGTTTCACCTGAAAGACTACAGTACATGGCAATAATTTAGAACCCCTGTCAAGTATCTTAACGGGGACGTAAACCAAATATGGTAAAGTATATGCAACTATGCCACCTCTTATACGGGTTATTCTAGTAGAGTACTTGACAGGGGCCAAACTTATTGCCATGTACTGTATGATGGCTCGCAGTAGAATCATTCATCGGCTGAATGGTACAAATTGGCAGGACGTTTCAGCTCCGAGCCTGCGCTACTAGCCAAGCATGACACAAGTAAGCAAACCTTTTCTTCCCGAGTCGTCGACATGGAACTCATTGTGACACAGATTTCTTGTATCTATTCCGAGTGGATGACAAATACAAGGTGAGGTTGCAAATATGGTCTGGCGGTGACTGGCAACCTGGATCAAGCGGGACATGGTCGTTGGGACGCTTGCCACAGGTCTCTCCTAAGAACCCTTCTCAGGAGGATCAGGATCAGGCAATTCTCAAGGCAGCAGAACTTTCCGGCAATAGCACTGAAATGGACTATATTAAACATCACATGTACAATGATTTCTAGTTTCAAACAGCAAGGTTTACTCTATGTGCATCAGATAACTCAGAGGAGAGTGGTCGTGGTGTTTACTCGATGGTCAGATTCGATAGGTCAAACCTTGCTATCCACCCCAGTCTCTTCCGCTGCCTTAGCATCCTTGGCATCCCTCCTCCTTTTCTGCTCCTTTCTCCAGCCCTCACCCTTGTATAGGACCAACCATAGACAGGGACTAAATATCAGCCAAACCCCCGAGATAAATACTCCCATCAGCCCCACGCCGATCTTCTCGATCAGGATTGGTGCTACCGCCGTACCGCCCGCGCTCATAAGACACCTAAACAGATTGTTCGCCGCCGTCGCAGTGGCTGGCGTGTCTTGATGCGTGTCGACAATGATTGTGTTCATCCCCTGCAAGGCGCCGCTGAAGAACAAGCCCTGGAAGAACAGAGCCACTTCGATACCTGCCAGACTAGAGTTGGACTGCATGGTCCAAGCGTACGCGAGAACGGTGCCGCATGAGATGTAGACCATGGGGATGCAGATCTCGAGACGGATGCGCTCGATGGGGTAGACTTCGATATTTTGCTGCTTTTTGAAGTCCAGTGGGATGCCGAGCTTGCGAGAGTGCCTGCGGAAGTTCCAGTCGAAGAGCTGGCCGGCCGTGAATCGGGAAAGCAGGGTGCCGAAACCCAAGGGTAGGTAGCAGAGACCAATCTTGACTGAGTCGAAGCCGAATCGGGAAGCGAGCTGTTCGGACAGGGTTGTCATGACCATCTTGGACAAGGTTAGTAAAAGTAGGTTCGACGTGCTTGAATGCATGATGAGAAGACTCACAAAATATCCAGCGAACAACAGCGAGCCATAGCTCAAAGTGATTCCTCCCTCAGGTTCGGCCAAGATCTTCAGAGCACTCAAGGGGTTTGGTCTCCTCCTCGGCTTCGTGATTGTCTCTAACCTCTCTTCAACCTGTTCGACCCCCTTGCTTGCCTTGATCCATTGAAGCAAAGTCACATTCCATTTCTGTGGTCGCACACTTCCATTACCAACCACCGCCCGGCAGGTCTCCGGTACCCAGGTTATGATGGCCATCAGCAATATACCTCCAAAAATCATCAGAAACCAGAAGATACTTCGCCAACCTTGATACCCTGACAGCAGACCGCCGATCACAGGACCTAGGGCGGGACCCAACGAGATACCCATGGATGACCATCCGATGTAGCTTCCCCTTTCGGCGCGGGTCACCAAGTCACTGACCACTGCACTGCCGAGTGCGATAGTTGCCGAGCTGCCTGCAGACTGCAGACATCTCAGAACCAGAAGGGCAGGGTAGCTCCACTGCAGGGCCAGGGCCAAGTTAGCCACAACATATATTCCCAGCGCGAGTAGGTACGCCGGCCGTCTGCCTCGAGTATCGGCTATGCTGGCAACGAAAGATGGTGCAAGACCTTGGAAGATCTGGTACGTTGTGATGGTCAAGTTGATTAGCGAGATGCGAACGCCCAGGTCTGACGCGATTTGGTTCATGGCTGGTAGATAAACAGAACCAGTTAGCGGTGAAAGAAGTCCAGTGATGGAGACGCAGAAGATAATGAAGCGCTTCTGGTTCACGGTCCAGATCGCGTAGGGGGCTTCTATCGCGTCGGCTGCAAGGTCAGCCACGGTGGTTGGTAGATCGTGTATCGAAGCCGCTGGGGTGTTTTTCGGATTGGTCACTTGCGAGGCTTGGGTCCGATCCTTCTCCGAATTTGAGCAAGATGAACGGCGTTGATGTTCAGAAGACGGCTCCGACTTGGCAGCCAAGACTCCGGTGCAGACCCGATTTTCGCCTTCCGTCTCGGCCATAATATCTACGATGCCAGTCGAGTCCTCGACTTGCAAATGGTTACTTTAAGCACAAGAAAGAAAGCCGGATTCTCGCAGTGATATAGTCATAAACAAAATTGCTGTATGATACCATCTTCGGAGCTTTCGTGCAACCTCCGTACCCGAGCCGCTCCGGCTCCGAGGTCGTTTTTAGGAATGAAGCTTCGCAACATGGACTAGAGAGCAGGGGATCATCGTTGTTGGCTGTTGGCTGCCCTGCTGCATGGTTTGGCAAGGATTGAAACGCTTCGGGATAAGGTATAGGACCAATGAGGGTGAATTATACGGCAAAGCGGCAGGGTAGACGAACGCTAATCCAAACCTAGGCTGCCTACGAAGGGAAAAAGAAAGAGAAACCTAAAGAAATAAATGTGAATTTAATAGCCTGTTCTTGAAGGATATAGAAATGGCAAGACGAATTATTGTAAGCCGCGTCAATGAGTACCTTATCGATTCAGGCAAATCCGAGAACAAATGGCAACGAGGCAGAGGTAGGAAGTCATTACTTTTTGATTCTTTATCTTGTCCAACTATACTGCTGGAAAGCAGATCCCGGGCTCGTCCCTTATTATACATTTACATTCGTGAGTGGAAAAGTTACATGAGAAGTCTGCATCATACACATACTGGAGCTGCAGCAAGCCTACCGGCCTGCACTAGCTGCCAGTGCCCAAATATCATACACGTCGGTTCGGCCGCGTTATAATGCTTAAGCATCAATGAAGGCCTTGACGTTCTTCAACCAGCCCTGGTACTCCTTCTGCTCCTTCAAATCCATGTAGTCTGGGACGAAAACAGCCAGAGCTTGGGTGACGCCACGCTCCTCTAGGTATCGCTCAAGAAGGATCTGGAGGTCCTCATCAAGAGTGCCGAAAGGTGGGCCGGGGAAGGCATCCTGGGCCTCGTGGGCGACCTCGGCGTTCTCACTGTGAGCAAGCTTGGAGTCGTTGTAGTAGTAAAAGTTTTCGACCATGATCTGTCCATCTTGGGCAAGAGCCTCAATGTTCAAGGCACCCTTGCCATCCTTCTCCACGACAATGTTGAGACGGCAGGGAGGAGCAGCATCATCGCTCTCCTCACCCTCGGGACCCTCCTCGCTCTCCTCAGCAGCGCGCTGAGCCTCGGGGTTCTCGAACTGCTCATCAGTGAGGGCGTCGTCCTCATTGTACAGGTCCGACTCGTAGTTGGTAAGATCTGAAATGGAGAAAGAGACGGTAATACTGGATCATCAAAATTAATTCTTGTGGCTATTATCGAAGCAAGGAACACGGAAGTACTTACGTCTCGTTGCCGAACTTGCGCTTCAGGATAACATCCTCCTTGCCAGGTGTATCGATGAGCTCGAAGGGGCTGTTCTCGAGGAAGTCCTTAACGCTGGAAGGCGTAGGCTCACTTTCCTTCAGCTCGTTCTCGTACTGCAGCTCGCTCTCCAGCTTGGCCGACAGTTCCTCGTCAACCTCACCAGCAGGTGCTCTCCTGAACTGTGTCGTCGAGAAGGCTGATGTGAACTGTGATGACCGGAGAGGTGCCCACGACGTCGACTTGAGCAGAGAGCTCGAACGAGCGACTGTGGACTGTCTGAGAGTGGTAGAGCTGAGGCGGGTCAGGGTACGGGGCGCAGAGCGCGCAATTGCTCGCATAGACATCATCCTTGCAGATGGTGATGTTATGAAGGATTTTACAACGAAGGCAGTAGTACAGGGTGAAGATAGTAGAAAAACAGGGTATCTCAGATCTCGGTTTGATGAAGCTTGTGATGGGAACTCTGCGAAAGCTCCCTAAATTTTTTTGGATGGACCAGAACCTGAGCCAGAAGCACAGGCCATTGTCGGGCCGGGTGCCACCACTAGCGAATTGGAGCTCCCAAACTCGGCATAGGCGTTTCATAGTGGAGCCCATCAGAGCTTGCCTGGATGTTGCCCCTTTTAAACATTCTTGCAGCTTTCAAGCCTAGGTTAGGCCACATCAACTGCTCACGTTGTTCACTAGACATATTTCGACCTTGGGCAAGCAAATCTCGTTATCTATATACCCCTAGTGGCGACTGCTGCGCTACGTATTGTCGACCAAAGTTCCCATTATCTTAGCCATGAAACTCCTATGCCATGCATGCATCAATGCAAATATAATGCCTGTACTCCGTTCTTTGCCAATAATGTAAAGCCATCAAGTCCATGTTGAGCCCCTGTTCGCCAATAATACATTCACTTTTTCTCAAGCAAACAGAAATCGTGACAGGTCCATCCTCCTTGACCCATGCCCTCGTTTACCAAGATTCTCCTGATCTTCGTCCTCATTCTCACTGTCGGGCACAATCATATCCTCGCTTCCCTCCGTCTGATGTAGTGCCTCAACCTCAGCCAGGTCCATCGGAGGCAGTGGGACGAACGCCGGATTGACGGGGAGGTTGTCGAGACTTCGCCGTCCTGCACTACTCCTTTTGACCGAATTCGGCACTGCAAAAGTAGGCGTGGGGGGCTGCTTGGTTCCATTTAATGCTCGAGCGCCCATTCTTTGCAGCGGTGTCATGAAAGGGGTCGCCGGCGTTGATTGTGCCGTAACAGTTGTGCGAACTGAGGAACACGAAGAGGCAGGCGTCGAGCTAGCAATCGATGACCGAGATGAAAAAACTGGGGTTGGCTGACTGGAGAACGAACACCGCGTCTTCCTAGAGCTGGAGGTTGGAATTTCTTGGAAAGCGAACTGGCTTATTTTAGAATTAATAGGGACCTCGGGATCGCCAGTCTCGCATGCAGAGGTTAGGTTTGTAACCTCGCCTTCGTCATCCTTAGAAGTACTCTCTGTACTCTCTTGAGATTGCTCCTCAAACACGAGAACCTGCTTCCCTTTTTTGACCGACTGCCAACCATCGAGATCGGGAAGGTCTCGTAGAGCGTCCTCAATTGAGTCGTCAGACATCAAATAGCCTTCGGACTTGGATGCAGCCGCGGACCTCTTCTTGCCAGTAGGGAAAAACTTGCTGGTCTCCCCACTAGATAAAGTGGTCAGTGTTGCGTCACCACATAGTCTCGCCTTCTTAGGTGGGCGGCCATGAATTGTGTTGCCGCTCTGTTGCTCGGGAGACATGGTCTGTGTAAGCGGGCCAAGTGTCTGACGGCGTGATGTCGAACCGAGACTCGTGCCTGCATTGACCAAGAGGTTCGAAATCGGTTCAGTACGGCGACGAAGGTTTCGTGGAGACCTGATGGCAGAGCGTGAGTTCGTGTACGGGCGGACAGTGTTGTTCGGTTGGGTGGTGGCATCGTCGACGTAGGGCCTGGGAAGAGGGAATACAATCGGACGCTCGCCATCCTCCGTCATGCTAGCTACCCGTTGAGGGTCAATGGTGAAGCAGTTTGGGTCCATGTTACCGAGCGGGATCCGCTCGTCTTTTTTGAAGTAAGACTCAATTGGCTTCTTGTTGGGATGTGCCGCGCTGTGACTTGCTTGGGCCGACGACGAAGCTCTACGCTTTCGCGACTCGGGAGAAGGCGGCAAGACTATAGCATCCTTTGTGATGGGATTGATATCACCCAGCGCAATAGCCCTAGCAATTGAAGGCTCAACCGCTGCTCCAATGAAAGGCATATCGTCGACGTTGAGGTCTTTAGGGAGTGGTGTGAGAAATACTTGCTCCTGCGCTGTGGGACAGTAGACCCGTTGATAAAGGAACGTGAGCTCAGCTTGGTGAAACTGTTCCGAATATGTGGGCGGGATACGCAGTTTTCCTTCCAGTTGTATTCTCTTGAGCACCCTTTCCGGGGACTTGTATTTCCTCAGCATCCGATATGCCGTTTTCAATCCAAGATCTTTGACGCCTTGAAGATAATCACACCCGCTGAAGATAGCCATTTGCCGAAACTGGGCATCCGTCCAATCGACCATGTGGAGGTCCCGGCATGCAGCAAAGTCTCGGCGATTGATCTCAATACATTGGCCGTATTCATCGAGTTTCGTGAAAAGTCGCTTTGCCCCAAACACCAGCAAGTCCGAATCTTCCGAGACAATACCGCTGACCAAGCCTTGTCTCTCAAGATACACCATCTGAGGATCGGCCTCGTATGGTGCTACAATGTATGGAAGTCCCAGCTTTTTGAGTTCTTCAATAACATTACGGGCCATCTCTGGTGAAATATCAACAGCTTTCTGCAATTCCTTGTGTGCCAGCGAAGGCTTGCCGGCCTTCAAGAGTTCCATTCCTGCTTGACGACTCTCTTGCCGACGTTTTCTCCGGTGGGCTTCCTCTCCAGCTTTGCTTGGAAGATAACCCCCGTCGAAAACCAAGTAGGGCGTGACACCGAAATGCTGCATCATTTTCACGCGACGCATGCAGTATGCGACATATCTGCAGATCCATGGTTAGCAAGATATAATCTCTTCGCGAGCTTGTTGAGCCTACTTGTGCGTCGGCTTTCCCTCGGCCAGCTCGATAGCACAAGCTATCGCGCCTCTATGGAGCCATCCATAAGCGTCCACGGCCAATGTCTCACCCTTACACTTCTTGAGTTCAGTAGGTCGTTGAATTGACTTCAGTAATGGTAGCAGGCCTGTGTTTGCATCAGCAACAAGCCCCTTGAGATGGGTCGCTACAAATCATGTACCTGAGACACCCATGGTTGAGTTACATGTGAGCCTCAGCAGCCCAGCAGTCTAGGGTACAGAGGGCCGGTCAACACGCAGACAATGCCATTGAAGAAATGATGGCTGGTAGATCGGTTCCTGGAGTTCAAGGCAATCGTGAATGGAGTCGAGATCACTAGCTAGATCTCTGCCTCGCTCGTCTCTCGGGATGGTGGTTCGGGAGGCGAAGAATCAGACGCGTTTGGTAAACAAACAAAGAATTGGCTGAGCATACACCGGCCGAGGCAAGTTCAGATGGAAACCAAGCTGCGGAATGTTAGTAGAGCTTTGAGGCACGACGAGGCCGAGAAGCGATGAAGTTCAGATCAGTCAAGAGTGCCCCGGATTTCGTCAGTGATAGTGAAAGTCACAACGGGAAGGACCAGGCAACGCGCTTCGGCAGCCCTATCGATAAAGACGCGTCAGGGGAGCGGCGATCGAAGCGGGTCTTTCTCTAGCAAACTCGGCGCTAAAGACGCTGGCAGAGCAACGGCCTTGACAGTGGGGTCCGGCGAGGCCCTGGCACTAACGATCTTAGGATTCAGCTCTTGCCCCGCCAAAAAGTCCTTATCGGTGAAGAAAATCGGCTTTTAAAGATAGTAACTCTGCAAATCTTGGAAGGACATCACGGCTATTGTTCAGCTGCCAGACTTTCAAGATGGGAACCTCACTCGAGAAGACGCGCAAGAGAATTGCCAAGAAGAAGGGCCCGATCGAGGCCATTCATCAGTACTCGCGCGATGCAAAGCGACTCGGCAGAGCCCAAGCCCGGGATGAGAAGCTGGGGAAAGTCGCAGCGGCTAGGAAGAAGTCTGATCAACCTTGGAGTCCGTCCCACGACATATTCATCGAGCCGTGCGGCTGGGCTAACGCAGACTGCAGTTGAGCGGGCAGCTTACTTCCAAGAAGCTGTCAAACAGAATGAGGGAAAACCGTTGCAGTTGGACGTGGTGCAAGAACTCATCAAGGGGTACGCGATTACCCGCCCGTTATCGTGTTGTGCTTATCGTACCATATGCTAATTATCGACTAGTTTTGTGCATCAGTACGATGAGGAGCTCAGCGACCTGAAGAAGGCTCGCCGACCCGGCCGGCCTGCAAGCACCAAAGAAGACCTGCTCAAGGTGAAGATCAGCACGCTGGAGAAGGAACACCAAATCGGATTCCGTAAGTTGCCTCCGCGTCTGCACCCTGCCTACTCGTGTGGTCCAAGTCGGCTTGCGTCGCTAACCGCAGCGCAGTGGTTCCGGAACTCACCACAGAGGAGGGCGCACAGCGCCTTGAAAAATGGGAGGGCTCTTGGTCCTTCCTCACCGGCTTGAAATGGGTCAGAATTACCGATGATGGCAAAGTCCAACAGTCCAGTTTCCCACCCAGGGGCAGCTGAATGGCCAGAATTGCCACTCCCGGCACCTTCGGTTGATCTTTCTGTCTTCATCTCATGTTTTCCGGGGCATGGCGTGCGGCGTTTTGGAGTCTATGAGACACGATGGGTGTGTATCCTGGTTTTTACATATGATTCGCGGGCCACGGTTACCTACATACAGCGGCCAGAAGGTCGACTTCCGCCAACAGGAACCTCTCTGGAGCATAGGAGACGTTTTTGTCTAGCGGACGAGTCGACTCGATGTCTTGTTTCAGCTACGCCACATCGATTTTTTCGGGGCTCATTGCTTCGGGAACGTAGATCTCATTCGAAGACGGTATGGCTACCTATTCTCTTCAATCCGCGTAAAAAGAAAGTAGAATTTACTACAGCTGCTCGACAAGATGCTGGCAATTGATTGAATCTGCAGTAGCGCCATGTATTCAGCGTGGGTCGATTTCGCCCGTTCGTTGCCATGCGCCGGTGAATTTTATCTGCCTGTCAAGCAATCTATGTGAAGAAAGTGGCTAGCCGCACGGCGGCAGGCCTTCAGCCCTGGCATGGTCCTTCGCAGACTCGAACCCGAACTTCCCGATCTAAGCCTTCACGATCTTTCCGCATCCAGTTCCATGGCTTGATGGTCTAGTACATAAGATCATGGTGTCTCAACCCCCCAAGTGCAACATTCCACGACTTGTTTGCCAATCGACTAAGTCAACCCCCACGGATAGATGCGAAAGACCAGGCACTACTAGGCCCTCGATTCATAGTACAATGCCAGATAAGCTTGTGTTCCGGCGATTTTGTGATCCGAGTAGGCTACGACGACAGGTGCTGCGGGCACATGGATGGCGGACTGGCCAAGCGCAGTGACAAGCATTTCATCATGTTTCTTCAAGGATGTTCATTGGTCCGAGGGCTTTGCTGTGAGCATAGGCCTGGGAAGCGGTCCTACTGGAGCCAGCGTATGATGGCAATATGCTAAGGAACTATTGCATCCCAGCCATGATTTTGCTATAAAGTCTGGTCTGATACCTCGTCCCGCCGAGTTTAACGATGTCGACCCGATATCTTACAGATTTGCGAGTCTTTCCCCTACGTGGCAGAAATCAAACACGACTCACCACGGATTGTATCTTCTTTCGAGTATGTATCATCAACAGTTGCCCTGCATTTTGGCGCTGCTTACATATTTTCAATCAGCATGTGCAAATACGTTTCTCACACACGAAACTGCTACCTCTGTGGTCATGAAGACACCGTCCTCATATCGGAGAAGTGCTGCTCCCACGCAAGAAGCGGCGTGTTTGGTAGCTGTGGCAGAGGCATTGGTAGCATGATCAAACGTACGCCGCAATACTGTTGGAAGTGTAAAGAGAACATTGGTGTGGTATCGCGGGCCCAGGTTATGCAACAAGTCGGTCTTCACTGAGCTTGAAACTTCCTCGCAGCCGTGTAGTTTACTTGCGGGTGCTGGAGAGTGGCTGAGTTGCTTGTACATACACAGCAGCACATATGCACATTGTTGTCGATCGGTATCAAGACTTCCAGGTTTCGGTTTATGAAGGCGTCCATGGAGTAACCGGTGTGTCTTTCCCGGGGGAAAAAGTATCCGGACTATAATGAAGCAATAAGCTTGGTGGCATGTTTTCATCACTCCTTGCCTCTTTTACATAACTGGCAATGTCACTTGACTTTTCTCCTCCTGGTAGACATGACTACCTAGATAAGGCATTGTCCAGGTCAACGCCAAAGTGCTAACATCGTACATACATTACCCCTTGTCAATCACTTACGGATACTTGATGAATCAGTGTCGCAGTCACAGTTTGCAGGAGCACGCATGATGTATCAACTTCTGTCAACGAGGTATAGCAGATTGGTGTATCAATTTTGGTCGACGACCAGGTTGCCCTCATCGCAGTCACCAGGCGCTCGACCAACTCTAGCAATTAAACTTCCACCAATAGTGAAGCTTTTCGAGAAT
Organism: Seiridium unicorne; assembly: GCA_039778275.1. NCBI lineage: Eukaryota > Fungi > Ascomycota > Sordariomycetes > Amphisphaeriales > Sporocadaceae > Seiridium > Seiridium unicorne. The sequence goes on from JARVKF010000440.1 coordinate 702,646, forward strand.
TGACCGCAGCTTTCCATGTGAAAGATGTAGCTGCCGGCAGGAAGTAACAAAGCCCCGACTAAAGACTCGAGGGGAACGTTCTAAGTCAGATTATTCTCTACCCCGTTATTTGAGCCCCAACACAGCAAGCACAGCAAATCTTCCCACATTCTCGATACGAGCCAGGTGCAAACGCCTCGGATTGGGCCCGAGTCAGGTATTGGCGGCACCAGGTTCGAATCAAAAATGCGAAGAATAGATATGCCGGGAGCTTCACCACGTTGGACCGCTGCAGCTTTCTGGAAGGCCGCCAAGTTGCCGCGGACAGCGACAGCGGCGAGGCATTCCACGGAGGGAAGAATGATCTCGGTGTCCCCAAGCTGAGGATAGTTCTCTACGGCCAGTGTCCCTCCTCGGCAACCATCTTTAACGACTCGATAAACTGGCGCCAGCAAGAGCATCCCTTCGGATTAGAGCGCCGAATTGTCCCAGCCGACCAGACCATGCGCTCAGGTGTGCACGACAAGCACGGTTCTGCCAGGAGAGTGCTCTCGAATAGAACCCCCCACCATTGACTGGAGTGTTCAAGTTGAGTTGGAGCAAATGCCAGGTGGCAGCACATATACGTTGATTATATTCCAATTAACAGGGATCTAGGAGTGGATGTTGACCTGATGCAGCATGCGCCAGCCCTCGCAGCCGCGACTCCATTGCTGGTCTGCACCGGGGCCCTAACAAAGGCAACAGAGGATCCACCGATGACATGACTTGCTTTTCACGGGGACACTAAGCAAGGGTCCAGGCGCTTATCGCTTATCGCTCGGGTCGGACAGGCCGGCTGCGGACAAGTGGCAAGATGCAGTCGCCTGACTCAGAGGTGCCGAAGTCCAGCGTGGAGCGACTCGAGGCTGTTGGCTCCAATCAGTGCAGGCGCGGCGAAGTCCCCTGGGTCCCCTGAAGTCAATGCCTGACCACTGTCGGATCTGGGCACCGGGCCAACTTTGAGACGTCCCATCCCCACGGTACGCATCTGGCATCAGTCCTCGCATCATTAGAAACAGGAACAACTTCATTGCCAAGGGAGTGCGGCTGCCCTTTCTTGCCACATAGGTATTGTTCCCAGCCGGACACATTGCCTTTGTCAGGTTTGGTTCTGGTGTTGTTTATCTGGACGCGCAGTTCCCAAGCCATTCGGGCATTCGAGAACGTCATCAGCCGGCCATAACGCTCGCATAAGCGCAACCTGGCCGCCTTGCCCCTACTGCCGTCGGTGCCCCTCTTCCCAGCACCACCTCACCACTTGTGACACACGCCGACTGACGGACTGAAGTCACGCACACGCACACGCACCCGGTCCCTCCCCCATCCACCCACCCCACGGAAATATCGTTGTCAAACGATCTCCCGTTTGGCAACAACTTCAGAAGCCAAAATTCCGCCGACAACTCGAAAGCGGAAGGCGGCTGAGGCTGCAGCAGCAAGCGCCCCAAACAAGAAGATCGCTTCGGTGAGGGAGGAGGAACAAGCTCCCCCGACGCCGGCAACCATGGACTCGGACGAGGATCTCGCCTCGACTCTGGGCAGCGAGGAAGACTTCAACCTACAGGACGATAGCGACGATGCTGAGGACTTTGACGCCTTTGACGATGAACCTGATGACGAGCCGGACTTGGGGTCCGTGAAGGAGTCCAAGAAGAAGATAGCCTACGACATCAGCTACAGGGTTCACAGCCCCGACGATATCATGCACCAGCAGACCGAGATGATGGACGAGGTGAATATGATCCTCGAGATGCGGCCTGAGGACGCCGCCATCCTTCTACGCTACTTCCGATGGAACAAGGAGCGTCTCATGGAGGACTACATGGACAACGGGTCCAAGGTGCTCGAAGCTGCTGGTCTCAGATCCACGAGTGACAACCTGCCAAAACTTGAGACCATCCCTGGTTTTATGTGCGATATCTGCTGTGACGACGAGGAAGGCCTACAATCATTTGCTCTCAAATGTGGCCACCGCTTCTGTGTCGATTGTTATCGGCAGTATCTTACACAGAAGATCCGTGAAGAGGGCGAAGCTGCCCGGATCCAGTGTCCATCCGAAGGCTGCTCCCGCATCATCGACGCTCGATCGCTCGACCTTCTCGTTACACCCGAACTTACCGACCGCTATCAAGAACTGCTAAACCGCACATACGTGGAAGACAAGGATATACTCAAGTGGTGCCCCGCCCCCGACTGCGAGAACGCTATTGAATGCGCCGTGAAAAAGAAGGATCTCGACAAGGTCGTACCCACCGTTGCCTGTGGTTGTGGCCACCGGTTCTGCTTCGGCTGCATCCTGAACGATCATCAGCCGGCGCCTTGCGAGTTGGTAAAGCAGTGGCTGAAGAAGTGTGCCGACGACAGCGAGACCGCAAACTGGATCTCAGCTAATACCAAGGAGTGCCCAAAGTGTAATTCGACCATAGAGAAGAACGGCGGCTGCAACCACATGACATGCAGGAAGTGCAAACACGAATTCTGCTGGATGTGTATGGGACTGTGGTCAGAACACGGCACTAGTTGGTACAACTGTAGTCGGTTCGACGAAAAGAGTGGTACGGATGCTAGGGACAATCAGGCTAAGTCACGAAAGTCTCTTGAACGATACCTACACTACTACAACAGATACGCCAACCACGAGCAAAGCGCCCGACTGGATAAGGATATTTTTACAAAGACCGAGAAGAAGATGATCATGCTCCAAACTGCATCGGGTATGTCGTGGATAGAAGTGCAGTACCTGAATTCGGCGTCCCAGGCGCTCCAGACGTGTCGCCAAACACTCAAGTGGACTTATGCTTTTGCGTTTTACTTGGCCCGCAACAATCTGACCGAGATATTTGAGGACAACCAGAAGGACTTGGAAATGGCCGTCGAGAATCTGTCAGAGATGTTCGAGAAGCCTGTTACCGACTTGGCAGACCCCAAACTCAAGGTCGAAATTATGGACAAGACGGCTTATTGCAATAAACGCCGAGTCATCCTTCTGGAGGACACAGCAGAGAATCTGGCAAATGGTTTGTTCTTCCCCATCCTCCCTCCCTGATACAATGTTGCTATTTTTTAGTCCGTTATGTCCTTGTTAGTGTGGGCTTTACTAACGCTTCCTAGGCCGTTGGACGTTCAACCTCGACCTGAAGCCAGCTGTGGGTGTCCCCAGTCGCAAGTAGGTGCTATAGAGCGGAAGCAGGTGGTATAGATCGGAATGAGAACAAGCATCCTGTGGGGAGCGAACATGACTTTATGCGGTTATCACGCCACATGGTGGCGTATTTGGCGTTGGACTGGACTTGAGATGGCTGTCTTATAATGGGGTTTGAGCATTTCCGGCATGTAGCGCACTGTAATAGAGCATTGCTATTTGGGCTCCGTCCCTTATTCTCACCATTTTTTAACACTTCTTAGCGTTGTTGACTTATTATGAGCATAATCTGGTACGCAATAAACATTAGGAGTTACTCATTGAATAACGTCCATACAATGTTTGCCAACATCCAGCCTGCTCAGCCGACGAGTACTCGTTTCTTCCAAATGTACATACTCATATTTGATGAATATACACCTTCGCAAATAACAGAAATAAAGGACAAACGAGCATGAGATACCAAAACACTCCATCCCCCTCAGAGAACTCCTAAATCGTACAAAAAGAAATTCATATAAAAAATTAAAATAAAAAAAGCCTCCTCCTGATAATCATGACCAGTGCAACATCAACTTATGTCTGCGAAGAAACAACGGGCATCCCTGACGGCTATCGCAGTTTCGGATGTAAAGCCCAACATCTTATGGAGCAGAATAATATCGTGAGGCGCAAGTTCCGTCTCATGGAGCCTGATCCGATTACCAGGCACTCGGGTCATCTCCTCCGAGAATTCCTTGATGCTATCGTAGAAAGCTTCTTTCGTACCGGCGTGTAAAAACAGCGGCACCCTAGTCTCGAACGGGTGGTGCAGTGGGGAGAAGAACGGCCTTGCTTCGGCCTCGTATTCGGCGTTGCCCTGGGGCAGGTATTCGTCGGCGGCCCATTGGCAAAGCGACGGTACCAATGTCTTCCGATGCGTTTCGGTATGACTCGTAATCCTGGCCCGCGTTCGCTGTGAAGTATACTGCTGGAGAATAGAGCATGGCGCCATGCGGCAATGGGAGCTTTGCCTGGCATGTTGATAGATACCGTAAGCAAAGCAATGGCGAGGTTCCCGCCTGCCGAGTCTCCTGATATAATAATACGTTTGGGGTCAATGCCCAGACTTAGGAGGTAGCTATATGATGTGACGCCGTCTTGGATGGCTGCTGGAAATCGAGTATCCGGAGCTCGTGTGATCCGGTATTGGACGAAAAATGTGGTCGCGCCCATGTGTTGTGTCATGAGCTCGGATATCCCTTGTCCTATCTGGTTGGTTGCGAGCGGGAGGACATAAGCGCCGCCCGGGAAGTGAAGGACAATCTTCTTGTCACTCGAGCTAGCGGCTGTGGTTTGCCTTACTGGACTTGGAAACCAGAGAGCCTTGATAGGAGCGGGCTTCACGATGCCGGGTGTGAGGATACCAGTAAAATGGTCATCACTTGGCGGCTCGATCACGACAAACCGTTCCTTCGCTTTTCCCGGTGGCACTAGGTGCGCGCCTCCTTGGTGACGAGTCGCGGATAGTACTTGGAACCATGACTTGAGGTATGCGCGCGCGAGGCATTGTCTGATGCTCCGTTGTCCCACTGGGCGACGAGATTTGAAGAGATAAATGATAGAGAGGGCGAGGAGATGGAGCGGGGTCGTGGCAAAGAATATAGCAAAGTATTCTCCTTTGAAAAGTTGGTACGACCATAGAGTGCGAGCCATGTTGGGTCGGCCAATGAATGAGACCAAAGTTGGCACTGATTAAAGTGATGAGATCGAAATTTCAAAGTGCAAGCAATGTTCTACTTGACGAGAGCACAGCTCGTGTACCTTTGATACATTTAAGAGAGGACGAAAGTGAGTTATTGCCTGTTACAAGAGGAGGAGACATCAGAGGGCCGATGCAGCCAGTCAATTCTGGTCTCGAGTACATACAGCAACATTGCATGATGAGGGGAAACAGGGATAACTGCGCAGGTCAAACCCCGAGCGTAACCTCAACGTCTTGTAGATCGGTATATTTGCACATGGCCGAGTCAACAGCGGCGTTGGTTTCTCATTTTGGAGTGGGGAACGTTGAGTGACAACAGAAACCGCAACTAATATCCTGGTAGCCTGGATCGTATACAGTTTAGTTCCGCACTAACGAGAACTGTTCGACGCTAGTTATACTGCCACTATCAAATAAGCCCATTCCCCATACTATACATAGTACGTGTGATAGATATCATCAATTAGTTTGTGCACACTTGGAATAGCCACAAAGACGTGAGCCCTGTCAGCGGCAGCAGAAAAAGAGATTCTCTATTGCACCCGCGGGGTTCCTCTTTGCGAAGAAATGATCCTAGGAGATTCTCACATTACAAGGCTGTGGAGCTGGATCGAATGTTTGACGTGGTAGGCAATTCTATGCATTGTCAGGAGTTTCTTGGGGTTAAGAGACTGGTTTCAGACTTATTCCACATCGGAGGAATGAACAACTGTAGTACTTCGTTCTAAAGTTGTTCTTTAATGGACTCTTTAATATCCACCACATGACAATGTACTTCTTATGAACGATTAAACCGCGACATTGGGCTCAACTATAATTCGTTCATTTGAGACATGTTGTCGGGGTTGGGTGGGTTGGAACTAGCTTTCGGGCAAATGTACAGCCCGAAAGACTCTTAATACATTAGATATTGGTGATTTCAACTAGTTCACACTGGGGAAAGAATAGTTCATGCGTGTGCCATTGGCCTTGTTGAGGCTTACCTCTATTCATGGATACCATAGAATACCGGCAGAATCCCATGACCAATGTAACGCAACTTGACGGACAAGCCGGGTAGGGATACCTCTGACACCTTGTAACCGCACGACGCACGACGGCCGGGAGCCTTCTCGAAGCCTCGACTCTTTGACTGAACATAAATTCTCAATGGAAACGGTCAGAGATTGCCACAAAATTATTATTCCAGCTCGATTGACCTTGTGGTTGTGAGGAGGGCCCATGCGCCAGTGCTTCACAGCCTCGCGTGCACTCTTGGGGCCTCGGAGGAGGAGCGTGTTGGCACCAGTAGACAAACGATTACCCTGGAGCACGGGAAGCACGTGGTGCGGCGAACGATGGCTAATCTACCGGGCATAGTGAGGGGTCACCATACTGGTTCAACACATCCAATGAAACATCGCCGTCCAGTTTAAGCGAGGTGCCAACCTGCAGCAGGATTTGTGCATCAGCTGTCCACCATAGCACAGACCACCACACGAGCTCCCGGAGCTGAGACAAGGCTCTCGAAACTGGAGTCAAACCATTGAAATTTTGTCCTCCTCGTTCGTTTGCCTTACACGGCGGTCACCCGCAATAACTTGCTTGGAGGCGGGCCTAGAGAACAGAGACAGGCAGTCACATCTGAGCATCAGGGTCCGCTCTGCTGATGCGCCGGTCCCGATGGACCGCCTGGTGTTTCGACTGCGGCAGCTGCCCCAAGATGCTGACAGACTGGACGCAGTTCAATTGCTCAGCAAATCGCTCGACATCCCGCCATCGGCCGTACACGTCTTATCCCTAGCTCGCAGCGCGGATCCATGGGTCCCAAGCAAGACCGCTACACTCCAGTTCGAGGAGGCGATAGCAGTCCAAGAAATCCTCGAGAGGAACGAGAAGGGCAACATCGCCAAGTCTGGGGATGAGTGGATAGTACGGGTTGAGAATCTGAAGGATTCCTTGGTCTTGGATACGCACTTTCGTGGCTTGACACCTTTATATGACCCACGTGTTCATATCGCAGAGTAAGAAGCCTCACGCGCTACCACCTTTCTGGACTAACGGTGTTGAAGTTGTATAGCAATCTCGGGACTATCGAGTCACCCATTTGGGTCATGGCAATCAAAAGGTGCCTCCAAGAGATTCATGTGGATTCGCGATGCTTTACCAAAGTCACTACCGGCGATTAGGCCAATTTTATACGGCTATGACACAACTCTTGTCAACAGCAACTCGTTCCAGTCAATTCTGGATTTGGCACTGGGGTTACTAAACCAGATCAAAGCAAATGGGTGGAATTCACCCACTTCAAAGCCACTTGTGTTCCTCGCACACAGCTTAGGTGGCATCGTCCTCAAACAAGCCTTCGTCTCCCTCGCAAATAGTATGCAGCGTGATGATCTACTCCGGAATGCTATCAAAGGAGCCATCTTCTTCGGCGTACCGAACCTAGGCATGGAGCAATCGCATCTTTTGGCCATGGTTAATGGTCAACCTAACGCAGCCATTATAGCTGATCTCTCCGTCAACTCCCAGTATCTGTGCCAACTTGATAAGCAATTTTCTGGAATCGCTTACCTTCAAGGTGTTCAACTCTACTGGGCATATGAAACTCGAAAGTCTCCGACCGTAATTGTAAGCCAAATCACTTCCCAAATCAGTGCTTGAGATTGATGATATACAGAGAAACCTAGAGGGCGCGTGGGAAAGAACAGGAGCAGAGGAGATATTAGTCACGCAACGTTCTGCAGCCCGTGGACTATATCAAGTGCATTCGAGATCCCACTCGATCTTCCCGATCAACGAGAACCATTCTAACATGGTCAAATTTTCTGAGAATGATCCGGATTACAACATCGTGGTCGACAAGTTGGTACAGATTGTAGCACAGCTGAAGGCCGTGGCCGCTGGTAAAAACAAGTCTATGGCATTGAAAGTACATGATGATCCAATCAACCCAATAACTCAAGTTTCCAGCAAGTTCAATCCTGTATAGTTTCATGAATCACAGTAGCTTATACCATTCACAGACATTTCACAGTCCCTTGACGCCCCAAAGCGAGACTTTCGTTTGGAACAAATCGAGGATAAATTTCGCAACACTTTTGACTGGGTATATGATCCACAGGAGCCAGGGTTTAACCGATGGCTTCAGAAAGGGGCTGGGCTATTTTGGATCAACGGTAAACCGGGCTCAGGAAAGTCTACGTTGATGAAGTTCATTTTCCAAGACTCACGTACTAAGGAATTATTGTCCGACTGGAGAACTTCAGCTGTTCAGATTCACGCATCATTCTTCTTCCATTATCGCGGAACGGCCATGCAAAAGTCCTTTGAAGGGCTCTTGAGAAGTGTCCTGACGCAAATCGTTGAGCAATGCAAAAGCTTGACTTCCTACCTGTCACAGTTATTTGGTGACGAATCTATCAACTCGGACTTTTGGACTTTATCACGGTTACAAAGAGGACTCTTCCAGATTCTGGAACAAGATCGGGTACCATTACACATTTGTCTATTCTTGGATGCCTTAGACGAATATGACGGGCGACTTGAGCCCATTTGCAAGTTTCTAAGTGACATCGCCCAGATACCACAAACAGCAACCAAGAGGATTCAAATTTGTTTCTCAAGTCGTCCCTGGGACATATTCACCAGGGAGTTCGGAGACTGTCCCGGGTTCAGTCTGCAAGACTTCACGAGAGACGATATAAGAGACTATTGTTTAGGCTCTATCAGAAACGAACGGCTTTCAACTGCCGTGTTGGAAGACTTGGTTCCGGAACTCGTGGAACGATCAAAAGGTGTTTTTCTATGGGTGAAGCTTGTGGTCAAAGATCTCGCCCAGGCTTTCAGCATTAACACCGGAAAACAAGAGTTGGAAAGCCTCATGAGAGCACTCCCAACAGAGCTAGATGAATATTATGCTGAGATCATAGAACGCATTCCTCATGTGCACAGGTGGACGGCCTACGCCATGTTGGAAATAGCCGTACGCTCGAGAACTCCTTTGACGCCTAGCAAATTCATCTCCGCGCTGAGTTACTCCACGTTAAAGTCGCATACGGAGTGTGTCGCAGCATATGAAGCGCTCCGGAATCAATATCTCACTAGACGAGAAGGGATAGACTTTGAGAGTTTGGTGAGACACAACTCTAGGAAACATTGTGGAGGGATGATAGAGATCGTTGGGAGAAGGACCATTTCTCGGGATGAAGATGATAACAAATCTGTCCAGGTATTTCACCAGACCGTGGAAGACTTTGTGATGAGTCCAAGATTCAAGACTTTAGTGTTGCGGGATTTGGCAAAAGTCACGATCGAAAATGGCAACTCCTTCTTGGCGAAACTATATTTCGAACAGTACATTCTCGACAAGATGATGAAACCTCGGAACTGGAGGTCGATAGAAATACCCGACCTAGAATGGAGCTTCCTGTACGCACAAGTAGCTGAGGATACTGCGGGGCGCAGCATGAGGTATTTTTGGGAAAGCGTTCCTAAAAGTCTGGGCCTCGAAATAAAAACTTTACTAGGTTTTGCAGTTCATGCTGGTTTACAACTTCTCTTCTCTGAGATATTGGCGGAAGATCCGGAAGCGCTGAAAATGTCGACAGAACCGCTTATTACCTACATTCTCAGGTCATCCATTCCGTCTCAATGGGTCGCAATGGCCCGGCTTTCGTTGGGCGCCGGTTTTAGAATGGACCAAGACCCAAAAGCTTTCAGCTACCTCATATCGAGGACACATGAATACGTCGAGGCTATTTCCCATTTTACAACTTTTTATCTGGATGAAAGTGTCGATATGTCAAGAATTCTGCTAGAAAGGGGTCAGTCTCCGGAGGTTGATGTTCAAGTGGTAAAAGGTCGACTTTGGGTGATAAAGTGCAAACCGTTACACATAAGCCCGCTGGGAGTGGCAAAACTTCTTCTTGAACATGGGGCCAATGTGAACGCTTTGGACTCCAGAGGCCAGACGCCACTAGACTATAAGTTTGGAAGTGAGGTCAACGCTGGAAAAAGGTTCAAAGGAATGCCTATTGTGCATTATATTGCACACAGAAAGCACGGCTCAGACCGTCTTAGGGAACGGCCTTCTTACGTAGAACGCTATGAATTGATCTGTCTACTGGTATCGAAAGGCGGCGCAACACGAAAGACTCAGACGCGCACGATAAGGTCAGTGCTACAGGAATACGCTGAAGACGGATGGGAAACAGAGGCTTTGTATCGTGCGTTGTTGCCAGCACCGACATCGTCCAGCAAGTCATTCTTGTCAAGATTCGTGAAGTTTTCACAATCGTAACACGCCTTTCAATCACGTACTATCACTCGATCTCATCAAGATCTGGAAATTAGCCGGTTTCCTTAAGAAGGTTAATTGAACATTCTGCCGTTTTAAGAACTTAGCTAATGCATGTATGAAAGGAGGAGGGAATAGGTTTGGTGTTATAACCGTGAAGTGCCCGAATCAATCCGGCGAGGCCGTGGGAGCCTAGCCCAGAAGCATACCGGAACTCCCTTATCGTCAGCGGCCTCACGCTAGCTATTTTGGACGCTCTCACGGACGGGGTCGCCTCCGGAGTCGACGAATAGCGAGCTCATGCGGTGTGGCCGAGCAAGTTTGTCGCTGTTATGTGTGTTCTACTCATATAGATCTATTCCAACACGTCCACTTCCAATTCAATATCGCACTTTTTGGCCACCTTTTTGACCTGTGCATTCTGGCAACATTTATAGTACTTACTCCACCCGCGATCTCCTGGTTACTTGGAGACTTTATAACAGGTTACGTTAAAATCATCGGGCGCAGTGATGGCGAGGACTGTTGTGGCCTTTTAGTAATCTATACGGTTTCAGAGCACCACTTTAGTTCACCCCGTTGTCGTCCGTTTGAATGCACCCCATCGGAGAACCTGTGGTTGCTTATGTCAAATGCGGGATGTGACGCTTCTTTTGAGGCAAAGTTGCCTACGGTCTGTAGCACTGAAGCGAATATACTAGCCCTTTGACCGCTCAACTAGTACTCAGGACGGTGTTGACTGGGGAACTCCTGGTGTTGTATGCTTTGCTGTCTTTTCATTTGATTAATGTTTTTAATCATGGTTTTTTTTTTTTTTTTTTTTTTTTTTTTTTTTTTTTTTTTTTTTTTCCCAATGCCGTTTGTTGTAGGTGCGTGCCTCCTCTGATGTTTGCCTTTGAATGCGTGAATTAATCCGTGCATCCCACTAGAAGTATGTGGGTTATGCACCTATCTATCTTCATGTGGCAGTAGAGGCGCAGTTCATGAACACCGATGAAACAAGTAGAAACCCAGGAACACGGAATATAGCGAATGACAGCCAAGAAGCAAAGTTTTAGCATACTTTTGGGTTTACTTGGACTTTGCTAAAGCCTCCTGATGTGGCTTTTTGGGTGTTGCTGCAAAGTTATGCCAATGGCGGCTAGCCAATGGTGTGTCCAGGCCAGCCAGTCCACCAGTATTTTCGTGTGCAGGTCTACTAGTTAGGTACGGAACCAAATTGTGACTCTCGCAAGAGTTTTCGGTTTTGGGTTGGGAGAGTTCCATTGGTCCTTGAGATTTACATCTCGCTATTATGAAGAAGCCCACTGAAGGAACCGCCGCGACCATTGCGGGAAAATCGACTCTAACGAGCACATAACCTACAAAACTACCCTCAAACATTCTCACAAGGTTCAAAGATAGCCAAAGAACAGTCTGGTTTGGAACAATTGATTAGAGCATTCTTCCCGCACATAAATTTCCACTACAACACTCACCATTGCAGTGCTTGCGGCGTTTTGGAAAGCGATCACTTTCTACATTTCTCGTGGGAAAGTCACGATGCCTCCTCCAGGATCCTGGTTGTCATTGCCTCCCGAGCTCCGGTTGCAGATCCTCCAACTGCTTTCAGAGGACCACTGCGCTCCCTACGCCTCGGTGTGCCAGGAGTGGAGGGTTGCACTTGAAATCTCAAACTTTGGTCGGCTGACACTATCGCCGTTGTGCCTTCCTCGACTTGCCGAGATTCTTCATCGAACTGAGGCAAGAAGGTGTATTGAGTACATCTGTCTCCGCATAGAGCTTGCGAGATACGAGTGTCCAGCCTGTGAAAAAAAGGAAAAGAAGTACTGTTATTATACGAATACTACGACTATTAATTCAGCCGTGTGGCAGCTCTTTTCCATCCTTGGGACTTGGAGAGCGGAAGATACCACTTCAAAGGGTGTGGCGGTGGAAATCGACGCATTCTCTCCAAGCGATGCAAAGCACAGCTTTAAGAACTTGATATTTGGCGACGATGAGCATGACCTCGGTCTTACCACAACCTCGCGATGTCATGGTTGGACCAATGGTCGCCGGACTAGCGCGCCAGGCTTCAGATCCATCAACAGACTGTTTAAGTCGATTCGCCCGGACGGGCAAATCGATGCACTCATGCCAAATCAAGTCGTTACTCAGTTTGTCATTAGACGGCAGACTAGGCGACGGCTCACTCCGACGTTCCTCGCGAAGCTTGTTGGAAAGTGCGAGAGGCTGGAGCGTATCCGCTATGAGAACTGGAGACAATGGACCAAGTTTGAGCAAGGAAATTCAGATCTTGGTAAGTCATACCCGACTCGCATCGCCGTCTCCACGTCCAAGTGTTTCTAATCCCCCAAGAACAGAGCTCAGGACTACACTGTTGTCATGCCTACCGCCGGGTTTACGGACCCTGTTAATTTTTGAAGATTTCAACGAAGACTATCCTCATGCATTTCAAAATATGGCTCCAGAGTTTCCAATTCTTGACGCTGAGCTTGTGCGTGTTGCAGACCCCTTAGTAGGTGCAGCCCTGGTACGCGCTAGCCTTGACCTGGAAGAACTTTCGGCATCCTTTGTTGTCGATGCCCAAGCATTTTTCCAGCATGCCCAGCCATCATGGCGTTGGGACCGATTGAGATTTCTCAGCTTGACATCACGATTGTTAGGCGAGGGCGGCGCACATAACCAAACCAGAGTCACTGATATGCTCTGTAATGCAGGAACAGCTGCGTTGAGGATGCCTCAGCTCAAAGTCATGGAAATATGGAACGGCAAACAAGGTACTGCTTGCCTTTTCAGATACAACAGTGTATCTTTCTCTATCGATTGGACAGGCACGAGCTGTTCACCACTCGACTCTCGAGTGGTAGAGGTATGGGCGGAGGTTGCACTGGGGGCAACTGGCCGATGCCTGCGGACTGACAGTCGCAAGCTGGATGTTGCAATTGACTCGCACGGTAGTGCAATCCGCCATCTCGGATTAGGTCCCTTTGTCATACATCCGGCATCCCTAGAGCAACTTCATATCGAGAGAAGGCATATAGCGAACGTTTGAGGGTGGTATCCCGCCGCTCTATTACAGGTTTTCGCGGTTTGAAATATGATTTGGCCCTCTTGATGACAGCCACCTCGCCCCGACCAGGTTTTCCTCTGCATGCCGACCAACCCCCTTACCGACCAAACACTGTCCTCTACCATGCTCTTGGCTGTTCAACCCAAGATCTTCATGGTGGGACCCAAGCTCTCCATTGTCGACGGAAGCTTTTCTGAGTCGTCCCAACCCGCTCAACTCACATTCCATCTGACACTCTTCGTTATCGACTCAAGCTCTTCGCTGGCCTATTCTGCCTTGAGTATGCTGCTATTGGCTTGTAAGTGTTGGCGTGTACAATGTTTGAACCAGGTGGTGGGATATGTCTCATAGGCGTTATATTGGGTGGTGGGTTACGTCTGACGTGCCCTGCCTTGCGTGTTGGTCGCCCAGCTGGGACGATGGAGGGGAGTCACGTCTCACCGGCGTGGTCTTGGGTGTTCGTTCCTGGACTGGAACGGGGCTATGGGTATGCCGTTACTGACTTGTAGGTCAGAAATAGCATTGAATCAGAAGTGTGGGGTGGGCTACGTCTCACGTGTGCTGTCCTTGGTGTTGTTTAGCTACTACGCAGTGTTCAGGGGATGCCGGGTATTTTATTGATATGTACAAATGTTGAGCTAGTTGGGAGCACTCGACTGATTCAATTCAAAAGGAAAGTGAAGCGGTAAAGATTGATTTTTAATGACTACTTGGACTCCTTGACCGACCCAGGATCTTGTGATCACATTATCACGCTAATTTTATGTAAACAGTCAAGTTGGGCAGCAGAGTTATGTGTTGGACCAAATGACTGGAACTGGAGACGGTCAAGATAGGAACCAAGGAATCAGGCAATCGAAACGATCAAATCAGGTTCTGTAACAACTGTTGTGCCGCCTTTTGTCCCTTCCGACCTGCACAAAGAACCCCTGCATAAGCTGAACAGAACCGGACAATCTCACGACTTGGCCTAGGTTACCTCAAGTGAGATCAGCGCGCACAATCTACAACACTCTCTACTCAGAGATCACTATCTCATTGCTTCATAGTCTTCTCAACATACCCGTCGGCCAAAACACGCTACCATAATTCCACCCCAGCGCAGTATAATTCTTATGTCTCCGGTACGTAGGCCATTCTAGGCTACCTACTCCGTGTGCTGAAGAGTCGAGATCGATCTTTAACTTATCCCGGGTTTCCATTTCGAACGTAATCAGGTAATGCCATCAGATTCCGGGGACCATGTAATCGCCAAAGACTCCCCAATCTTCGTCTGCACAAGCCTGCCTCGCTGCAGAATCAGCGACAGTGTTCAACTCTCGGCGGATTCTCCAAAATTCGATTTCGAGCCCCGTTTCGTGGTACCGCTCGAATTCTCCCATGAGAAGTTCCCATAAGTCCTTGTTTTGAACCTCGCTGCCCTCAGCACTTTTCCAGCCGTTTTGGATCCAACTACGGATCCACGTTGTAGCCCCCTTGACAACGTACTCGGAATCCGTGGCGACGACGATGGTTTTATACCCATCTTCTGACCATGGCCGGCAACGTAAAGCAGCAAGCACCGCCCGCAGCTCTGCCCTATTGCTGGTCTGTCGACTCGGATGCCCAAAAGGCCCCGTGTTCTCCAAGCGCCCCGAAGCGACGCGCATCTCCGGCTCTGGACCGAACTGGAACGCCCAGCCTGCTCTGGCCCCGGGTTGGCCATTATCAGTGCAAGCTCCATCAGTCAGTAAGAGGATCTTGGTCGGATCGAGACGATGAGACAATCTCTCCATAAATCCGTTGGTTAGACCGGGACGCGAGATGAAGATGTCTTCTGGACCGAGTGGTAATGCCTGATCGGTGTGTGGGAGATCACCATGGCCGCGCTTGTTCGTTGGCATCACATCGGGGACGATGAATTCTCTTGGTAGAATGCGTCCTGATCCACGCCTCTTCTCCGGTTCTGCCAACCCGAACGCATCAAGCAACTCTTCTCTAGTGTTCGGCATCATGACAAACCAGATTTATCGGATGTAAATGTTACCAAGTAGCCTGTAGCGGAGAACGTGAAGTTATTATGATGTGCCAGTCGTGAATCCACCTTTAGCGAGAGCACGATTGCCTTTTCTGTTTGATGCTTCTGGAATCCTGATGGCAAATGTTGCCGTTTGCTGTGTCGTTTCTGTTGCCGGGGATCCGTTTGTAGGTCTTGGGCAGTTATGCGGGGCTCTTTGCAAGCTATCGCAGATAGTTACCGTCCTTGGGCTGGCGGGGCTGAGGATCAACCACTGGAACTTCCTCCAGGTGTTACCCCGCAGTGCTGTTTGAGTTGTACACTGGGAGCCCAGAGCAGACGGAACGCTCCTGCCAACATTGAAGTCAGCATCTGCCGTGCAATCAGCCTCTTTCCAGGGCTCAAATAGATTTACCAACAACCAGAGGACAGCAGAAAGAGATTCGCTTTATCACTCACAAGTTGAAATGTTGCTCAAGACTTGTAACTGCAGCCTTCATACACATACACACCGTGCGGATAATACCGTAGAGGTTATGAGTATTGTATCAGGATCTATTCGTCCACCCTACACACGGCCAGACACATAAACCAAGCCCGAGACGATACAAGGGCGATACCAAATCAACCAGACATCCTCAACGACCAGATATCCTCAACGACCAGATATCCTCAACGACCAGATATCCTCAACGACCAGATATCCTCAACGACCAGACCACCCCAGACCCAACCGTCCAACGCCCCTTCCTCCCTTCCTCCCTTCCAAACGCCCCTTCCCCCCACCCCACAAACCAAACTCCCGTACCAAAACTCTCAGCGGGACTCACCCTCAGATCTGGTATGGGCGTGTTGCTGTAGCGTCGACGTTGCGTGGCCGTAAGTTTTGTGGCGGCGACTGTCGGATGTTGGGTTGTGGCAGGCGGTCCAACCGCACCACCGTGCGGATGATAGATGTTGCGGGTTTGTATTGTATCAACACCTATCCGTCACCCCGTGAGCCAGAAGGGGGGTCATGGTCCACGTGTTGATGCCTGCGCGTTGACGCCGGTGTTTTAACGACGGCGTGCTGACGGTGTGTTGACGACGGCGACGATGCGTTGCCCCCGGTGTGTTGACGACGGCGAAGGCGCGTTGACGACGGTGTGTTGACGACGGCGTGTTGATACACGGGAGGAATTCGGGACAGACGATTGATTCGAGGTGGAAGAAGTGCCTTCAGTTTGTATTGGCTAACCCACACACCCCCTGAGCCAGAAGGCGGGTTTACACTCCGTGCGTAGAGTCCCGTCCGAGATTGGTAAGAGACTGTCGACTTGAGGTAGAAGAGGGTCACTATTTTAGTTTTATAATTAGTCACTTGGTCAACTTTAAAATGAGGACAAGAGTATACCGGCACTAGGACAAAGGCGTATGAATTGGTTGATCCAAATAACACACTAGGTTAATGTATTTATATATAAAGTTACCGGGTTGCCTACATATAGTTTTCGTCGTAGGCGTCTCCTATCTCTCCGATTTATAGGGCATTATCGCACCTCTTCGGAAGCAGAATAGTCGACCCAATGGTCGACTAAAGAATTTTTTGAACGACGGCGAGGGAAATGAGCCAGAAGGGGGGTCCCCAGCTGGACCAAGTCAGATGCACTTGGAACTGGAGTTGTCTCCCGGAAGGGGAATCCGTCCTGCGAACCTGTCAATGTCGCTGCTGGTTGTAGCACGCGACAGAAGCTTTTCGCTGATGCTAGGTGCCACTTTTCCAGTTGCAGCCTGCCATTCCAGAGCACATCGGCGCAGTGTACCACAGTCATCAACTCGATGTGTAGGCATTGACCAAGGACCACTATGTGTGTGGCTTACTCTCACGTTGGGGTAATTGACGTCTTGCTTGGCTGTTTGATGCGTTCATGGGTGTGGTGCGGTTGGAACGCCTGCCACAACTCCATCAGCTCACACAAAACTCAATCATGCTCTATGCTAATATATGCTCATCGCGAGCATTTTAAATTTCAGCTTCAGCTTCCGGAGAAAGCCCATCCTTTCATTACTTAATGGAGGCCAAAACCCTTCCATTTCGAATGCATCCAACCATCCCACATCGTCAGAACGTTCCTACACACCATTGCAACCACCTTTCAAGTTCGTCGGCTTCCCAAGTTCTTCGCCCACCAACGCATAATTTACATCCTTCGTACCACTATAGTCAGCCCAATGGATCTCGAGCTATCGGCAGAGCTCATGCCGTTTAAAGACGAGTTTTACTGCCGAGGTGTGATAATCGTCAGCGTGCTGACGATACTTCAAATGATCGGGGCCGATCTCATCAATGCCCATGAAAACCCACGTCGGCTTTTCTGCAGAACACTCGGTACGTACATTCTTGGGTCCTTTCTCGCCTCTTTGAGCTTCTTTCTGAACTTGATAACAATGCCTTGAGGGTTGATCCTCCTGAGACCTGATTCAGAACCCCCGGGACCTATCCGCAAGAGTAATTACTGACCTGATTTGATGTAGGTAGAGTCGCACATTCGAATTACGGAGACCTATTCGATTGGGAATATAGAGATATTAGTGCATGGTGGAAACCAATCTGGCACGTTGAGCAAGCCAGGCTATACCAGTCGCGGAGCTACTTGGCCACACTAGCCAGTCCTCGTTGCCTGTTTCTGAACATAATGCTCCTTGATAAATGGCTGCGGGAGTACTACCACCCAGAGGAAAGCCTCAACTGGAACTCTATATCAGCATATTTCATCATTGGGGGCATTGCCACGGTGCTTTGGTGTCGGCTCGAATCATGGACTTTCTCATGATGATGCTATCGACAAAGCGTGAAGGATAATCACCTATCGATGACCAGGAACTTGGAAGGGACATGTTGAGTTTTTCTGTCATGATAGACGTCTCCTGTTATTATATAGTCAGACGTCAGCCTGCCACGTATCAAGCGTGCGCAGTTCTACCATATGATGAGCATTTGTCCTCAAGGTCATCATGGCTAGATAGGACAATTAGTAATAATATCATCTCTACATTACACATTTCCGGGTTTAGTTTTAAGTCGAGTGTGTACAGTGTTTCTGGCTTTGCTATGTATCTCCATATATATAGTTCTCGAGAACCGAGACCGCGACCAATAAATAGCTATCATAAGCTCGGCGGAGCACGCAGCCATACTGAGCCCCTCGTCTCACTGCTACTTGACGCCTGTCCGCATTGCTATGCTCACTTGCCAGCGTCGTGTTCAGCATCAATAAATTATGTCTTCAAAGTCAGCAGGCCAGGCCGGTAAGGCAGAAGGCCATAGTCACCACTGGAGCTGGGGGAGCGTCCCTGGTAGAGTAACTGCAAGTTGCACGGGTCAACTGTCATGGTTTGGTCGGGATTGCTGCGGACCAAATCACCGTGGCTGATATCGTTCGTCCAGGTGGCACCACTGTTGGCCTTGCCGGCGAATGGGTTGCTCTCGGTGGCGGCTTGCGCTGTCCACGATCCGCTCAGGCTATCCGCAGTAAAGGAGCGGAAGTACCGACCGTTCGCACCAATGGCTTCGACAATCATGAGGTACTTGCTCTGGCCCTGGACGGTGTACACCTGGACTGCCTCGAACAGATTGTTGGATGTGTCACTCAGAACTACCGTCGAAGTCGTACCGAAACTGCCAGGGAAATTCCCGATGGGCATGCTGGCCCTGTATATCTTGCCATTGTCTCCTGCGAAGAAGAGATACATGTTCGTGCTGTCCCCGATGACTGTCTGGTCGATGCATCCTGTGCTGGAGCCTGATATGGTTCCGGAGAAGAGGGTCTGCGCCGACGACCACCCGTTCGCATTAGAAGGATCGCTTGATGTCTTGTAGGAGAATGAGGTTGGGCCCCATTGGTAGGCGAGCACCCAGATGTTCTTGGGCTGGAAGTAGAAAATGGTAGGGGCTACAGTAGCTGCAGTCATCGCATTCTGACTGGCTGAGGCCATGTCAGACCAGTTCGTGAAGAGGCCAAAGTTCATGGAGCCCCAAGTCGATCCTGTATCATGGGTCGTCCCGTACACGAGATGCTGGCCATTATAGACGACGTTTGTGAAGTCCTTGAGTGCTGCCCATCCGGACTTTGGACTTGCTAGTGCACTGGTCGATGTCCAACTGTATGTCGATGGAAGGGAGCATGTCTGCGCCACGACAGCCGCTGCTGACATGAGCAACACTATGCCGCTCGACGCGAAGCTAGCTCCAGTATCAAGTCTCATTGTCACGACTCTTCTATGTACACGATTGGTGAAAGGGGACTGACTGTCTCTCTGGACATCTACATCAGAGAAGTCATGTCTGAGGGCACAGACTTATATAGGCGTAGCTCTAAACTTACGTTGTACCGGTAATATTCGAAAAGTGCGAATACCAGGTCAGATGCCTTCTCTAAGCTTTTCGTTCGCATTTATCCAAGAACCAACACCACGAGTATGGACTAGATCGCGTTGCGCAGTGTTGTCTGGATAGTAATCGGACTATTCCAAGGATTCTTGAAGCCCATGTCTTTGAATAGCGTCACATTTAGACGCAGATCTGTGCTCCGTGAGCCGGACCCAATTACTCCATCTTGAGCGGAAACGCCCCCGGAAGCCCCACCGTTGTAACACCCCAGATCCCAAGCACGGCAATTAAAAGTGCACGCTATTTCCATCTCCGTGATTGAGACCTCATAGTGAAACCAGGAAAAAGAATTCTAATAAGCTACAAAACTATAACCAAGTCTCATCGTGATGCATGAGCTCACGGTGATCACAAACCACCAATCGGGTATTAACAGCGACAATTTTCGTTCGCGCGTATACATACATGCATGTATAAGGCATTCACGCGACCAGTGGAACGGTACAGGAATCATAAAGCCATTGCCGCACCAATGCCGTCCACAGTAATAGACAGAATGTCAGATTTGGTTTCATGAGGGTGGGATTCAGATTAAGCGACGCTCGCAAATCGACAGGATTGGTAATACTCGCTACAGCATACCGGTTTCATGGGTCATTCGACGGTGGACCTCAGAAGAACCGCGCCAAGCCGGCTGAATTGGTTGACAATCGATCTGCTAGTATGCTAGTAGACCCCAATGCTAAAGAACGTTTGGCAGAAATCGCTCATATCGGTCTCCCGCCATACAGGTATGGTTGCGTGGCAAAATCACTCTTCAGCCTGATGTTGTTAGTTCGTCGGGCGCGCGGAGAGTTTATGAACGGTCGTAGTGCTTGCTTGTCAGTAGAAGTGTGCAAGGGTATAATATCCACACAGCATAATACATCCAATAAGTATGGGTTGATATTATCCTACAGCGCCATCCGTGGTCCTTCAATTAGGGTATCCGAATTTACAATACAATGAAATATTAGACTCTCCTGGACGGCAAGCTCCTGACATCATCGGATGATTGATTAAGAGATGTCTCGTCTCGGTCCCACGTACTACTCCCATCATGCTCTGACAGGCCTAGCTCCCGAGTGCTTTCTGATCCGTCCTTGTCCTTTTTGAAGCCCTGTGTATTTGTGTTCGTGTGACTAGTCAACTGCACAGAGATTCCACGCTGGTATCGTAGTTCCTCCGCCTTCGTCGTGCCGGATTGACTCGATATCATCAATACACGCGGCAGAATCTTCGATAGTACCGGGCGGAATGTTGGCATGCAGGCAGCGATAGCTCCGATACTCAGTTCGAGGAATGACCAGATGGCTGTGTGGGCATTGTCATATGTTGAGTCTGTTGAGTCTGCGACGGAGAGGAGAGTCGTGATGCGATAGGCCGAGATCACGCAAGGACTATTGGAGACATGGTCAGCAAGCTAAGAAGTGACAATAGACACTTGGAAACAATCCAACAGTCAATGGGCGCATACCAAAGTGCCAAGCCAAAGATTCCTGCCAAAATTATCTTCTCATTCTTGGCCATTCGCAGCTTGAGCAGCGGGGGGATCGGTATCGCGAAGCAAGTCAAGTCGGTCACCATGTTGATAACGGCAACAGACAGCCAAAGGGCAAGCTTATTCATGCAGCCCCCCGGACCGCTTGGATCCCAGAAGTGACTGATGGGTACACATATGAAAGTCAAGAGAAACGTCATTACAATAGTCCAGATGGACAAGCCCAGCATAATGCAAAAGTAGAATCGATAGAAGCGAGTGGCTTGGAATATGCGGCAATACTGTAGCATGATCGAGATTTTGACGAGGTATATTGCGATGCTGTAAACGACGGTTGAGACAAGGAAGGCCTGAATGACTGTTAGCCGGTGGTTATGTCATGACTCTGGGACTGTCAAACCTTCATATACGGCAAGATATCCTCCTCCGGAACATCTGAGATGTGCTTGCCCATGCCAAAATGGTATTCTGTAGCGAGATTAGAGGAGTTTTAGAGCATTATGGTGGTAGTTTATACCGAGACTCATGGCGACAGCTGTTGCTATGAGGAAAGCCTGAACGCGGCTTTAGTTAGCTACTCGATTCCTTCCGCGATCATATGAGGCTCAGCCGTACCCATCCGCCCAGCATAACCGCGTCATCCTTGCCAAAGGAGTGCAAAAGTATACGGCGTGAATATACTCGTATGCCGACTGCTATTGTAGAAAGCACGGTGCCGGTGATGAAAACTACCAGGGCAGTTGAATCTCGTGGTCCGGAAATCCCCGCCATGGTGATAATTGCGTCGAATACGTGTAGCCCCTCGAAGCTCTTAACCAACTGACGGTAGCTGGCTGTAGAGAATGATCTTCGATGTTGTCGAAATCGTGGAAGAACTCCCCTCTAGCGACATCCAAAAAGTATGAGAAGTGATCAATCTGGATTGTGAAGCATCTTGACCCGCCCGTTAATCCAGTCGGACAGAGATGTGATCGGTCGATAGCTATATGTAAGTATGCCCTGCATTCGCATCATCTCACATACGCCAGTCATCTGCAAAGTGAAAGCTTATTGAGCCCTAAAACTGGCACCTGCGCAGGAGCGCGGCGTAGCGCCATCTACAGATATCACATTTTCCTGACTCGTGCCTATCTGCTTCGACTAGCAGGAATCGGTAAACTGGGGTCTTCGGAAGCCCCAGTCGTCTAGTCGCTGTTAGTGTTCTTAGTGCAAACCTTGCGGATTGCCAGTCAAGCGCCACCTCCGTACTCATAGTATCAGTAACTGGTCCCTCCGCGCTACAGCATCAGACGGGAGTCTCGAAAACCCCGATTGAAACATGCGAGCTCCAAAACACGGAGTGTTGTAAGGCTCTGTGGCTGAATAACCGGTACCGGGGATCATTCAATTGCATGCTCTTAGGCACATCAGCTACACTATAGCATTGAACTAATAGCTACAATGTAGACTAGGTTGGTTAGTTACGTGTAGTCAGCTATTACATAGCTGACAGAATATCGTGTCAGGGCGCAGTGGCGAGTGGTAATTGTTATCCCTCACCCCTCGAAGTAGTCACTCTCTGTTTTTTTGGATGAGAAATGCAGTGCCTTGGCTATCCTGCAAATACTATGTGCTGTTATAGGGGCCCCGTGCGAACAATGTGGTACAGTCATCCACTCGAATTGTCTCATGTTGATACGACTAATCTAGTTCTGTCGAAGAGGAGAGATCGTTCCAAGGATCAGGATAAGACAATTGGATCTACGTTAAGATCGAACTAGGGCACTATGGGATGAGAAACATGTCTGTCGTATCTCGACGCGACTAGCTGCAAAGGATATATGACTGAACCATTGGCCAGCATGTGCCTGAATACGCCACGTCGTGAACGTTGTAGCATTTCTGTTTTTCTAGTCGAATTCAACATGGTTCTACTTGATGCGCCACTCCATGCAGTGGGCTTCAGTGGCGTGGAACTTATCACATTTCTAGGGTAGTGAAAGTATGTGCCTCCTACAGAATGCACGGTTGACTTGGCTGCTGGGTATGCTACACATGTAATGTCATGGCATACTACGTAGTATTCTACACAATCTTGGTCAACGAGGCAGCCAAGACAGCCGCAGAGGATCAAGTATCCACAACCCTCCCCTCGAGGACCCAGAGGGGTGGATAAACGCCGGCCATATGCATAGGGCAATCTCTTTGCATCGAACCCCTGCCCGGACTTACTGCTCAATACAAATGAGTATCTCGGCCCGAGGCGGCTAGGGGAAACTTGCACTTGGACCGTCCACTTCCCGTTTTCCGCGCTGCCAGAGAACAGACGTGTGGCAGAGGATAGATGCGCCCGTTCAAGTTTAGGGCGCCTAGCTGAACAACCTAACCCTAGGGTCCTCGCGGGGAAGTCAATGAGGCGCACCGTAAACGAGTTCTACGTAAGCAACTTCCGCCATCGTGGAGATTACACCATCGACTGAGTCGCTCCCTAGGCCATAGCGCCCCTCCTATGACGGACTAGCTCTCGGCCCCTGTGGACTACAATACGACAGTGGCAGTTGGTCCGAAAGTTCCCCGGGCTGAGCAACTAACGTGCGCTATCTGCCGCTAAATAAGCACCGCTGCCCCTATCCTTTCACAACTTCCCCAGATTCCCCGACTGGCGCCCGGTTCTACCCCGACACACCATTGACACTACATCGTCACAATTTCTACCATCGACGACCAAGTGGATATCACCAACCCCAGGTGCCATTTCGGAGTTGAAGGCGCCATGCTTACGATGTAGGCAATGCTCGGCTATGCTTCGGACAGTCGCCTACGAATGCGCCAGGAGGTCCAAGCTGGAAACTGCACACATTACTAGGCTAAGTTATTTCGGCTACGCATAACATATCCAAAACATATTGTGGAATATTTTCAAAAATACAAGCTTATCGGATTTAGCATAAATATTCTATTTAACGAGTTTTAGACTTTTTAATCGTTTCTCGATTTTATTATAGCAAGTTAGTTAGGTTTCTATTGAAATAATTGGGGAAGTGTGCAGTTTTTAGCTTGGACCTCCTGGCGCGTTGCCTCTCGTCGCTCACATACCGTAGCGGGAAACTAGTTCTGCCAGCCAAGGCCATAATAGGGGAATATTCCATCGCGATGGCCTTGGTGAATGACTCTGCGTCAACTTATTTTACTGTCGATTGAAGGGCATGGTCATCATTGGTCTGTCAGTTTGAACTAAATGGCCGATATTGTGCATGCTAGGACTGTTATTGGGTAACTCCCAATGCCAAAAGGTTGCTCTTGGGTCCGACCAATACCGAAGACCAGAATCGAGATCGTGCAGGAAACCAGTAAGCCCACCGCCAATATCAGCCCTAACATGGAGTGGTTCAGTTCATTGACGATGTGGACTCCCCAGCCAAACAGCCAAACACCAGTTCGGAGCTAACTAGTGTGCATTTGCGCCTCAGCTTATAGACTTTCGTGTAGTTTCTGGGGCAATCGTTTCAACCACAAGTCTTCTGCATGCCGGCCCCTGATGCTCCACCGTTCCCGGTGTAGGTAATGCAGGAACACATTGGCTGGCATAACCACCTTTGGCGGAAGATAGTGGTAACTAGCGCTTCCTGGCGACTTCTTATTCCGGGGGATATTCGTCGGGCTCTTCATGGATCCCGGCCCCAGACTGACCCTTGCTTATTGAGAACTAGATCAAGTTAGCAAATATCCACTTGAAATGCAGGGAACTTTGAAAGGGCTGCCTCATGTCAAGATTCCTGTGGTACATCACATCTTCGATAGGATCAATTTGGATGGGGGAGACCTGTGCACATACCATCACAAAGTGCACATTCCGCGGCCGCAGAACCAATCTCCTGGCACCCCGGCCTCTACTTGTGTTGTAGCGATCTCATATGAGTTCGGATAACTTTCCATCCGAATCGACTTTGGGAGATATCAAGTCCATGGTGATCGATAGCGTCATGATCAATACTGACGTAAAATTCGAAAAACCGGCCGTTCAGTGTCGGTGTCATGTCTACAACATGGGTGTCATTAGAGGATGATGTGATAACTCTCAAGCTGCTGGATATAGACATGGAATTACTGGGAAGATTTTGTGGCTGTTTTGGACTGGTTGTCGATGGACTTGGATTAGGTTTCATCGTCGTTTGTTTCCCTTCCCATGTCGCCTGTTAAATCACTGGCACATTTGAAGTGTTAGATTTCAGAGATGGCCTTGATCGATGCCCATATAAACCAGTTCAGCTCTTCATGTATCCAGCAGTGCTGTATCATTACTAGGGAAGTCTGCCCATATAACTGTGTCGTACGGCTTTATCACTGTCAGTAGTCTTCCCAAACGGCACATATGCTGGAGAAAACTCACACAATGCTACCAAAGCCTTATGAAGCCTGATTTTACTCCCGGTGTGAGTAAGTCAAAGAAGTGATAGCAGGAACGACGTTCTCCAGAAGTTCACAAGCCCCAAAATGAGGCCCGAAGGTTATCCATAAGTCGATAAACCACCCACCACGATTCAGCAAGCTGCACTTTTTTCTCCTAGTTGGATGGCTGCGCTTTCCTTTGAATTGGTTCCAGCAGCTTGTCTGGTATTTGTATCTGGGTGCGCATCATCGATCGGATTTCCCAATGATTGATTTTCCATGGAAGGTTCTAGGTGCACTGTCTCTGCACGGTCTTCACGATCCTCTCCAGGCTGCTACGGCGGTTGTCCTTCATCGTGGTGCTCACCATCCACGCCGAGCCATGCGCGAAGCGCATGTATCAGCCTTTGAAATTCATCAGATGTAACCATAAACTCTTGGATTTCCTCGACTTTCAGAACAGAATTCTTTTGATCCACTTCGTCATCAGAGTCCTCATCGAGCATGTCTTCTTGTCTGCTGTTGGGTTCTTGGATACGGCTAGCGCTCCTCACATCTCCTTGCTCAGCTGATACTGACGCGACCCCCTTTTCAAGTCGCGTTTTGCATCCTCGATGTCATGTTCTCGACTCTCGACTCTTCATTGGAGTTTCAATTGCCCATCAAATTTCGTCCACCAAACATCCGGCTAGATGTCTGATAATTTCAGACGCCTGCTTTTTCGCTGGGGTAGAGCCTTGCTTGCTCAAGTTGTTGCCATATATCTTCAATATCCCTTTGAAATGCGCCCGAAATTTCTCACGCCCTATATTTCGGGTGGCTGTCGAGCATAACACTCTAAATCCATCGATGCTGACCAACGTCTGCCCAATTTGCCGTATGCCGACAGTTCACAGTGGATGAGCGCTGGCCGACGATAGAGAGGGAACCGAATGTGCGCCTGGTGAGAATATGCTTGCTACGTCCAACGTCGATCTGCGTGTGTAACTATCTGGATGGTCTTGAAAGAAGTCGCTGCTCTTATCACTGTGACTGGGCGTAGACGTCGAACCGATTCTTGTTGGTACTCCACTGAGAATTTCCTTCGTCCAAGAAGCCAAAGTCCTTCAAAGGCTAACGGATCAAAGCATTCTTTGTAGCACGCGCATTGCGCTGCCACCTGGGGTCTGAGGTGCAAAGACGCGAGCTAGGCGATGCGGGTTCGAAATACGCAGGAGACAGCGCAAAAATAGAGGACCGGTTGTCGGGCAGGCCCGGGCCCAGTACCAAGTGAATATCTCGGGGCCGTTGTACGTCTTCAAGATCTTCTCCTGCAGCCGCAGGATTGCTTGCGAACCTTCGCGGTATACCACTGTCATCGTGAGATCAAATAGATACAAGGCACAATAGACGATATTCTCCTCCTGCTTAGTCAGCCTGTAAGACGGCCATTTCATTTTCGTGTTGGTGGGTGCTAAAAGAGCCGCTTTCTTGGCCGTCAAGTTGCCCCGATTGCTTCCTGCGATCCATGATAGAGCTTCGCGGAAGTCTGCGATCTCCGATTAATTCCCATTTCTGGTCATAAAACTGGCAGACCATCGGCGCCAGCAACTCCGGGAGAGTCCACGCTTGAGGAAACCAACGGCATTTGGTAAATGCTTCCATTTCTTGGTCTTCCGAGTTCTTTTTCGTAATCCATGAGATAAACGCAACACACCGCTGAGTCGCGATACCATAACCACATCGTGTCCATGGCTTATTGCATTTCCGCACTGCTCCGCCAATCTATACATATGGTGGCAACCCATATATATCCGTATCCATCAGCCAAAGCCATAGAATAAGCGTTTCTCACTTTGATATACCTCTCCTTCGCCTGCCCTCACTCATCATGAAATCCGTCGACTAAATATCCCCATATGCCCAAGTGTGAGAGGGAATTGTATATGGAGGCGCGTCATTCATAAAACAACGGAGTTTTTTTTTGGTAGCGAGAAGTCTCATGAGGAATACTATCTACTCAAGGACCGAGTTTCTTGAACAACTGCGTGTCGAGTCTCATGGCGAGAGACCGGCCCCATCTTAGTCGGTGGGGAGCCAAGCTCGCGAATAGCAAACGTCGCGGACACTAGCACTATGACTAGTGGCGTCCGTCACTGATGTGACTATAAAATAATGTTAATTATCAAAACACTATGGGTATATCAATGACAAATCAAAATGTAGTCGTGCAGTTATGATAACAAGATCATCTAACTTTATTGCAATTTCAGAGCCTCGTATTGTGCATCGACGAGTCAGGTGCTGCAGGGGCCAAGCTGATAGGGTATGGGAAACTTCGCTCTGCAATGCATACATGTACGTGGCACGGGCCAGGAAGCCCGATCAGTGGCGGATCCTGCCTTGACGCTGACGCGCGGGTTGTACACATGGGCGGACACAATGTCGCAGTCTAGTAGGGCAGGCAGCATAGAGATTCACAAGGCGGCGCACGAATCAGGTTGCCTCATCTTTGCCTAGACATCTGGATTGCATGAATACTAAATATACAGCTATTACATTGGGAAGCACCTTGCTCAGAGGGATCCACCGGACATACGTGCTGCGGTGCTACTGAGTGGCCCATTTCCCATCTCATTAGCCAAGGACTTTGTCTGCCAAAGTGACTGTGTCATGTTAGCTACACGTGCAGTTGCCTGGGGAGGTTGGCCTCAACAATAAGCGGAAAACCTTACCATCAGTTCCTGTATTGTCGGGCTCCACATGGACCGATTTGACCTTGCCGTCTTCAAGCACCAATGCGTACCGCTTAGCTCTGCGGTTTCCGAAGATCGCCACGCTGTCGAAGTCTAGCTTCAGAGCCTTGGTAAAATCGCCGCTGGCATCGGCTAGGAAGCGAATCTGGATGGTTAATTAGTATTTGACCGGGGATCATGACGGCTATAGACAGTGAAAAGTGGCCGCTCCAACAACTCGGACACTTGGCCGTATCCTCGCCGACATCAACCAAGACTTCTCGGAACAAATGAGTAAAGTGATGGATTGTTTCTTACGCCGGACTCGTTGGTAGGATCAAGCTGGTCTTGCCATGCCTTCATGCTATCCGAAATGTCAGTAAATGCCCCAAGAAAAACAATGCTGATTAGATTAGTAATTCGTGACAGAAGACGAAGTAGTGCGCGACCTATTAGTCTTTATTCACGTTCCTGCTTCGCCTCCGGCGTACTGTAACAATAATTATACCGTCTAGTGGCACGGCCAGCCTGGAGGGCAGGATGCAGCAGACTTACACAAAGGGGTCGTTGACACTGACCACAGCCACCTTGCCGCCCTCGCCGATGATCTCGGCAACCTTGGGGCTGTTGATGTAGCTGGGAATGTGCTGGTTGGAACAGGACGGGGAGAAGGCAGCGGGGACGCCAATGACCAGACCACGCTTGATGTTGGTGAACTCGTCGGAAAGGTCGACCTTGTTGCCCGGACTGTTCTCAAACAGGAGTTCGCCCTGGGGGAGAGTGTCACCTGGCGACACGAATAGCGGGCGCGAGGTGTGGAATTGCGAGACGCGGCTCAGGGCTGGAGCGGCGCGGAGAGGTGCAGCGCGCTGGCTCAGGGCCCGGGGCAGAGAGGAGAGGGCGCGGAAAGACATGATGTGCAATTGAATATGTGATTGCGCGGGATGGACACGATTGAAGGGTGTATATCCCTTGGTAGTTGTCTTGAAGTTGAGTGTTCTAGTGTAGAGCTTCAAGCTCCAAGCTACCGGGTCAATTGAGGTTGGGGGGCTCCGAAGCAATGACGCCATGCCCTCGTCAATGCACTGTGCCGGGTTCTCAGTTTATGGCGCAATGTACAGTGCGGCTCGGTCACCCAACATTAGTGGGGCGCTACCGTACTCTTGGGACAGCTCGGCTTCTCTCCTTTACTACTCCTCTCTACACTTTCTGGTTTGTGAGGGTAGCCCAAATATTCTCATACGTGCTTTCAAGCTTCTGTTATATTCTGCTAATCGAACATCCGGTTACCTGGGGGTCCCCAGCTTGTGACCGCGCACGTTGATACGCTTTGGCATTGAGTTGGTGGGGCAGGCGTGCTGCTAATTAATTCCCCATCCAAAGGAGGCCCCGGACCTGCATTCATCTACAACAAAAGAACGCTAGTGGGCAGGTACAAGCACTAACGTCTTGGCAAACGTTTCCCTTCGTAAAGTGTTAGCATATATCCAGTATATGCTCAGCATATGCTGAGCATGTGCAGAGCATGTGTACAGCATATCTCCGAAAGTCTCTCATCAGTATATATGTAGGTTTAGCGCAAAGTCCTATCCAAGGTTAGCACATTTACTATTCCATTCTACTGTGCCGTAGTATTTGAAGCATTCTAAGTTGTGCACTCAGAGTACGAAAACAGATAACAAATATTTTGAATTGCAATCAGTGGATATCCTGAACTGGAGGGTAGAGTCACGGTCAATGTTGTTAATGCGGACGACTTCTTTGAAAGAAAAGACTGGACCCCTGATGTTGAGTGGTAATGAAGCCTTGGGTTTGACGAGGTTATTCTCTCTCCTCCTTTCCAGGTGTTGCTACTTACTTACACGATTAGAGTTTGGTATACTTTCTTTATCATCATGTTTAGGATATTTGTTTTGGCGTCAAGGAGGTTGTGCAACATTTTGGCTTTTAGATAGAAGGCGATTATGAGAGTTTTCTCCAGTAGATAGTGCTCGTTCCTATTACAATCGTTCGAAATCAGAAATATAAATATGGCTTCATCATCTGGAACTGAGTCGAGTTGAAAAGATGTAGAAATTTCTGGAAGAAAGTGGAGGGATTTCAAGTCCGTGCTTCTGGCCCAGTGGGTAGATAATTTACAATGCGTAAGGTGAGAGCTTTTACGTTTCTTCTCCCTATTATGCGTCGAATGGGATATTCTTATTTGGAGAATATGTATGTGAATGTCACGTCACTATGCTCGAATCATCTTCCGGTATCGGGGTTTTGGATATTGCAAGAGATAATATGCTGTACTGGCTCATGTCAGGATTGATTTTTGATTCCCTCTTTTATATTCATCAAGGTTGTTAACAATCTTATGTTTATCCCAGAGACGTTGGTAACACGGATCGAGATCCCCACGCTCGCATAGGGCGCGTCAGACAACGAATGAGTCAGGAATGTTGAACGAATTTGACTATATTGCTACAGCAATTTGCCTTAGTAGGGGGCTTGCCATAATGACCTCGATCGATCTCGCCAAAATACATAGATTAGTCTTATCACCAGCTTGAAAGTGACACCGTCTGTTAGGTCCTTGTTTTCGACTGAAGTAACGTCATCATTCACAACAATAACTTCTGAAGACCATGCGATTCGCAAGCTCATCAAACCGACAGCTGACAATTCTTTTGCCATTTGTGGTAAGCCTCGTGGTAACACCCGTGGTGACACCCGGCACGTAGGGTAAATGACAAGAAGATAGGGCCACCGATATGTAAACCTGCACCCAAGAACGGAAGAAACGCGCATAGTGCTAACATGTGACAAAAGCGAGTCCCCAAAAGGCTAATTGAGATAGGGTGATTGTGATGGAATTGCCCTGCTGGTTGCCAAAACGATCGAGTCCTGACTCACGTTATGAGAGAGTACTCAAGTTCAAGAGCTTGTGATTACCTTCAATGCGGACCACCTCCTTAAGCCAAGAGCTGATATGATCTGACATATGCAAGGAATATTGTTCAGGCGTCCCGCTTGCGCTTCGGGGAGTCAGCCGCCCTATTAGGCGACAGAGTCCTACTGACATTTTCCCTTCCAGACAATTTTCTTACACAACATCAGCGGCCGCTGCACGACAGCATCTCCGTGAGCGGTATGACTTACTCCGGGTGCCCAATTAGTTCCTAAAATTAGAGAATGCCTGCTCGTTCCGAAGAGTCTAAACGGACTCGATGTGTTCCAGAATGTCTGAGCAGGCGATTCGAACTCATCAGGATCCTGGAATGGACCGCGAAATTCACTTTCCGATTGCTGCGAGTCGCCTGCAGGTGTCTTCTAATGGTCGGGGCACTGCAGCACCCTAGAATACGACTAGCAGTCAATGTGTAACATCGCAGGTCTTGGACAGGCAATCATGGAAAACTTCTTTGTCTCTTATGAAGCAGGCCGGATGTGCACCCAATATCAGCCATTGAATTGCAGCCATCAAGAACAGCAACATATCGTTTATCAACATCTGGCTGTCAACTGTCCCTGATGCTGTGAGCTATCTACAAAAGCACTGCCGTTGTTCTGGTGAAACAGGGCTACCCGTGACACCTTTCGAAATCGTACTGGATAAAGAATTCCTAGCTAAGGATATAGAGAACCACACAACCATTCTTCAATACGTACATGTATATCATGACGTGGACATCGAAACTATCTCTCATACCGCTTGAAATAAAATTTCTGATATCTTGAAAGGGCTGGTGGTCTTTTGCAGGAGAATGACGTTACAATCGGAGGCTAGTACTACTACACTCACTCCTAGCGAGAGAAAGGCAGCTCTTACTCAGCTCACAGGCATTGGTAACGACGAACAAATGGCGGACCAATTGATTTTGCTTGCTCGGTTTGGAGACGACCCAGCGTTGGTCAAAGGTTTACCACTAGTGGTAGTACTACATAAAGTAGAAGACGGTGATGGTGGGCATGGTACTTCGAACTCGAAAGACGATCAAGCTATGAAATAGAGCATCACCAGCATATCTCGAAAGCTATCGTCAGGCCAAGTCCATAGCCTATAGTGAGTTGTTATTTTGATTATGTAGCGAAATAAATACTGTAGATGAGAAAAGTCCCACTTATTTAACCTAAGTGACAAGGATGTGGTAGCTCTAGTAGACTAATGTAGGCCAAACCAGAGTGCCGGGAACGGCTTATGCAGCCGTCAGCCGTATGATAAAAGAGAGGGAGCACTGCGACTTCTAACGAGATAGGATAGCGTTTAGTAGCGTCAATAAGACCCGAATTTAGCGTGATACTTCACCTTTCCGTCATGAGAGCACCGTAACCACCTGGTCCGCACCGAATAATAGCTGCCCCCAGCTCTACTTAGCCAACGTTCAGGGGTTACAACGTAAGGCGGAGTATGCGAATAATATTATAGGATTTACGGATGCGCCAATTCATTAAGCAGATTAATCAACCAAGCAAAAACCATGATCTTTGCTTGATTAATAGGATTTGATCCATTACTGCGCTACACGCTAAGCTGCAGATGTGGGTAACTACATGTACAGATGTAGTGAGGCTTGATGCCAGTTTCAAGAGCATTTCGACCGCGGTTAATAAGAGCCACTGCGACGTCCACATAGGATAACGCTCGGTAGCGCTAATAAGGTTTGAACTTAACGTTATACTTCACCTTTCTGTTATAAATACTGTAACAGCTGGATTGCTAACATCTTGATCCTCCAGGATCGATGTGTTTTATTCCCTGTATGCCCCATCCCGTCTTAATATGGGCCTCATAGTTCCAACAGCCGCAGAGCAGGTATAATGATCAATTTCCAATAGGCGATAATTATTCTGCTTATCGGTTCTGATTTCTCGAGTAAATACATGCAATTGTACGAGAACTTATGAGCGCTGCAGCAGCCAGTAAAGAGCGTGCTTCCACTAGCCTCAACCCTAGACAGCATTGATCAGCGACGGATCGCATAGCTTCGTTTAACGTGAAATTGCTGAATCCTTCACGATCCGCACCTGGTCGAAAGGACCACGACGCAATTGGTCGTGCTCAGCACAGCCCAAGTAACTATTCCCACCATGTGAGACCCATAACGGAAGCAGGAGCCGGCAGGATTGGGATAAAGCTTGGCTTCAACGTTTTTTCCTACAAAGATAGCCCAAAGGCTTACACAACACTCGTAATTCAGCTTCTTAATCGTCTTTCAGAAGCGTCCATTCTTTTATTTCCGATTTTGCGCCTTCTCGTCACTCATTTTAGGACACACTCCCGACCCTTTCAAGATGCAGATAAACTACCTGCTCAGTGTCATGGCCGCGGTCGCTGGTACTTACGCCACACCGACCTTGGTCCCGTCGCATCTCCGCGCGCAGGCTTTCTCGCGACTGTCAGTACGAGGTCCAAGATCAGGCCCAAATGGTGTTCTCACTGCCGATCCATCGGCCAAGCTCTCTCATACCCATATCCAGTCCGCTGCCGTGGATGATAGTGCTGCTGTGGATGAGAGTGCTGCTTGCGCGGTTAATGGTGTTTATGGTACATGCCTTGAGGTAAGTCGTCATTGATCCAAACACGACGTGACTTGGAACGCTCAACTTTGCAATAGTCAACAAACACAACGGTATCCGATTGCCAGGCTGTTCTAGGGGATATCGCCGGCAACAATGGGACTCTCTCCATCGCTCCGGGATTCTGTTTGAACTGGTGGGAAGGTGGATGTCTGGGCCGAGTGTGCGGGAGGAACGAGGTCTTCTCGACGACCTCGGATTGGATCGTGGAAACCATGACAAGCTCTATTCTGGACAGTTGCATCGCGGAGGGAAAGACTGGTGTTGCTGCCGATTGCTCCGACTACAGCAGTACTTGTGGGACATACCGACTCTTTCTGGAGACATACACTGAGTGATGAGCCGATGCCGTTGCTCAAGTGGCTCATTAATTTGGCCTGTACCTCGCGAACATTTTCCAAAGTCAATAATTATCTCCAGCTTCCTTACAGAGTATCGACCACACCTTTTCAACACTTGCCTTGAACGCAGATGTCATAGGTGCATCATGTAACGGCGAAGACCACAATGTATATCGTGGACGTGGTTGAGAAGTGTCTGCCGGGTCACATTGTAAGTGATCGACAGAATATCAAGTACACGGAAGTTGTGATCGGAGCTTCGGGAGTCATTGATCGTAGCAGACTCGGACAACGACATGGTTAGTCTTTTTAGCTTGTTATCCATGCAGCAACTGATTTTTAGTGCACTCCAGATCGGAAGAAACACATAACCTCCCTCCATTAGGTAGAAGGTAGAAGATGTTGCCTGATGTCCAGATGTATCCCAGGACCAAGCTTGTCGTCGAGGGAGGCCGCAGAGGCCAACACCGAAGTGT
Source organism: Seiridium unicorne (assembly GCA_039778275.1). Taxonomy (NCBI): domain Eukaryota; kingdom Fungi; phylum Ascomycota; class Sordariomycetes; order Amphisphaeriales; family Sporocadaceae; genus Seiridium; species Seiridium unicorne. The sequence continues at coordinate 737,276 of JARVKF010000440.1, forward strand.
TCAACATGCTCATGCAGCAACAGAAAAGCAATAGAATGTAACTTGAACTGCACGAGATCATTTATGTTCACCGTGAGCATAGTGCATTGCGCCTTGTTCCGCATTTTCACATGCAAAGGGCAAAGTCTTTGGCAAGCTAGACGTGGTTGGGCTGCAACTACCGCGAGCCGCCAGCTATCCCCGGGGGGCCCAAACTAGGCATTTGAGGTGGGACAAGCACACACTCTGATTGGGCCAAAATCACGTAAAACACAAGTCATAATAAGGCTGTGTGCACAACCTGCGTGAGGGCGATGTATTGTAGGATTCCACTCTCCTTTTTGTTGTTGTTTTTTGCCCAAGGTACCTAGTTTGGACTCCCGGGTATAAAGTGAAGCTTTGGCACAATCCCTGGTGACGTCCCCGCGGGGGCATCCCTAGCGGCATCCTTCACCGTAGTTTCTGCTAGCTTCTCACTACGTGATAGTATAGCCGCGGAGAAATATAGCCTGCAGCCCTGTTCCACCCTCCAAGCAGTCCCGCGTGCTAGCGAACATCAAGTGGTGGGCAATCCACGTGGTCTCTATGCTACCCAATTCCTCGGTAGCTACTAGCTAGGCTTGAGCTCGAGCCCCGTCCTTTCCGAGCTCTTTCACTCATCATCAGTATACTGATATTGACAACGTCTTCGTGGTGACCATCAGCTTTCCAAGCTTCCCTGACCAATCCAAGTTATGCCGATGAAGCGCTATGCGAGATCGCCAGAGGTCGTCGCGTCCAATGGTTCTTCGTTCAATTGTTCTGCCGCATGCTTGATGTACTTGCGAATTGGGGGAAAGTCGCATATGCCGTGTGCTAGAACTTGGTGCTTTAACAGCACAACTTCATTCTGCAGGTCCGTCGCCAAATTCTCGAGAATGTTGTGCTGGACTTGTAGTATCCTCCGCCTCTCCTCCAGGACGTGTTCTTCTGACTTCTTCTTCCTGCGACACTTGCTAGCGGCCAGGCGGTTCTTTTCTCTGGCTGCAGGCGTGGATGTTTTCGGCGAAGGCTCCGACTCCTCTGATACTGAAGTATTGCGCCGTTTCTTCTGCCGTACCCTTGCGCTGGGTGTAGTAGGTGATGTGATGGAATCATGCACGTGATTCGAATCCGGTGACTATAATGCGAAATCGCTGTTAGAAAGAGGAAGGGATAAAGAGAATAGGAAGACATTGCCATAATAAAGGTTTACTAACAATATTGGATTCCGTCGCCGTCGTTGAATTGGTCCCAGTTGACTGCAGGGATATTATCTCGTCGCAAAAGGTGGATGCCGCCAGTGAATCTTGCGCTGAGGGCAAGTTTTCTAATGGCAGGGCGAACGTTCCGTAGTTCTCTGGGTATTCGTGAGCGGTAGTGGCCGCCTCCGAATGACCCAAACCGTCGTACTGGAAAGTATCCAGGAACCAGCTGTCCAGAGTTGATTCCATAATTGATATGACCTCTTGAATTCAAGTTCCGAGAGGAAGAGGACGATGCGCTGAACCGATATGACCGTTCTGGCAAGATTGTGTGAGACCAGAGCTTGAATGATGACTCAAGGTATGGGCGGGGAAAAGGACAATGTGAAAAGGAGTGTCGATAGAAATACACAGATCATAAGGAGGTAGGTTCGACCATGGCATATACGCTTTTCAAACTGCTTTAGTATTTGATGTCAGTAAAAGCCATTGCGCGTGGTATCTACTTTTATACAGCTAGGGAACAAAAGGTCCGCCAGGGTTTGTTAACTTACATGTAGTCAATGGTAGAGAACACCGACTTTGCTAGGTGGGGTATGGTGTGCAGCTCTGTGTCTCTCGTGAAAGTCAACGGGATCGCCTCAAAGTTCGGCATATCTACATATGTTCGGCAGGTTCAATTACATACGCCGTACAAGGATGTCTTGTTGCATGAGAGAACTCGGCGTTTGTGGAAGGGAAGTCGTCGGTGTTTGTAGACACAGAGAGACGAATAAAGTTATCTACTAACAGGGAGACAAGGGCGCTTAGCTAGGTACGTGTACCCTCCAGTCTGGTGAGGGACTTGACCCAGTGGTCAATCGAACAGCCAACAAAAGGGTTAAGTTTTGTGTTAACTGGCGTCGAATGGGCAAAGTCCATCGTTGTGTAAAAAAAAGCTCTATTCCCTGCACCAATCAATGTCCTCAGCTGTTTCTTCACCAATCAGCGTCCAGGGACCAGATCCGAGGATGGGCTGACATGGCTTCAGTTTCGGTGTATGACGTTGCCTGGATTAAAGTTTTGTGTTACCAATGGCAATGGCCGGAGAGCGTGGGCTTTGGAGGAGTAGTCCTCGGGAATAAAAATCTTACGGTACCGCGGAGCTTCTCCGCGCCCTGAAGCCCTGGTGCCCTACAGCCCTGTAATTTATCTCTAGTTTCCAGCCCTTAAAAGTTTATTTGAGCTACTCACCAGCCACTCAGCAGCTAATATAGACAGCAAGCAAAGCCCCTGGCACAAGTGTTGGCGCACCCCGCGAGTTCTAGATGCGCGGTGTGAGCCAGCGCATGTGTCAGTGGCTTGGCAACGGAGTTAAAAGGTGTAGTGAAAGGGATGTGGGTGTGTCCCGTCCCCTCCCCTCTGCACGGGAAAAGAACCCGCCAGTTGCATACATGCCATACATACCCTAGAATTTCGTGGTGGCAGCATATCTTCATTAGTTCAGTTGTATGCAGCTTTGGCTGTGCTCCGAGTTGCTCGAGATGTCCTCGGTGGCGCTCTTTAGTCCAGCGGTGATAACGGACAAAAGTATCAAGAATAGGCTCAGTGAATCCACATGCTGAATCCATTCCCTCGGTATCATCTATTCCCTCAGGATCATTTACTAGCAATCTAGCACGATGTGCAGTTGTGATGAATATATGTAGATTTACGGGAACATGACACAACGCGGGCAGTTAGGGTTGCAAATAGCTGACGTGTATCTCTGCAAATCTGATCGGTACTCGATTCTTAGGAGCCTCTTCCTAAGAAAAGTAAGCCATAACCTGCCAAGACCCGCCGGCTATCAGAATGTGTTGGCTACACAGGCGTGCTAGGATGGCATATCTGGCCTTTCCATCGGTCTCCGAACAAAAACCGAATGCAATGAGTTATTCTGTAGACAACATAGCCGTGACTTTTCCTATCGATTTACAATCGCCCTGCAGCGAGCGCGTCTGATAATGATAGGCCAAGCTAAGGCCTTAGAGACATCGGAGCAATCTCATCAAATCCCGATCCACTGTCCGCTTCCCCGTTCACTTTCAGCGGCACTTGAAAAATTGAAATTCATGAACATTTCGTGCCTATCATGACATTGTCACGATGGCAATATGACGCTATAGAAACGCTCAGGTGAATGGTTTCCTTAATAAGAAGTGACGCTCTCAAAAAGGCGTGCATCATTTATTTGTTCATGATGTATGGCGCTTCACTTTTGGCCACGAGCATCGGTCCCGACCGATGCTCGCTGGCGTCTGGGCGGCCGCTGGTGGGCCTGATTCTCGGACGAACTGAACGCCGTACAGCGAGCGGGATTTCGGTCAGCTCGCCATCTAGTCGCCGGCCAGAATCCATAGCGGACCGTCGAGGCGATGTCACGAAGTTCCGCCCCTTCATAATGCAGGGTGTGAGGATTGATGCTTAGTACCCTGTCGCATCGCGGCCAGTAGAAGTTTTAGTTATGCATTCATCCGTAGTTCGTTCACATATTGTCGGTGAGCTTGTTCACCCGCCAGCCCCTGCCGCACGGCTTTGCAGCTTAATTTTGGGCCGAGCCGCGGAAGGATTTCTGTCAATAAATCCCCGAAAGATCCGCTCTCATCAACTGAAATGGTAGATGAAGAAACTCGACCTGGATTGACAATTAGGAACAACTTGCAAGATGGCTTCATTCTTCAGCGATAACAACGTGTCGTACTACACGGTAAGGACAGAACGGCCCCGCTGGTGGATCACAAATTAATGCTATTCTTAGCTGCCACTTGCTCTGTTTGTGGCTTTACTCCCACGCACGTACTCTGGTATCGCAGGGCCGGGAAAGAAGTATTTCGACCCGCAAAACCCGCGTACTTTCGTAGAGAAGCTTGACAAGATAGAATCAATTGACAAGCAGGTAAGACATAGGATGTTTTGAAGGGGGGTATGTGTCCTTGGAATCACAGCTAACGAATGGTGCAGGTCCGGCTGAGACTGCAGAGAGCTGAAGCCTGCGGCGCCAATGCTTTCGAGAATTTGCCCCTGTTCGCCGCAGCAGTGACTGCGGGCAATGCTGCTGGCCTGTCTCCTGAGGCGTTGAATCTCTTGTCGATTGGATACATTGTTTCCAGGCTTCTATATACTTGGGTATACATTTTCGGCCAGGACAACCCCAAGTTGGCCGTATGGCGCACGAGGATCTGGACGGCGGGCATAGGTTTTGTTATGACCTTGTTCATCAAGGCTGGGCTCCGCTCTCAGCCTAAATAGTTGTAGAATCATCTAGAATCGTGTTTCTATTCTATTTAATTATCTCATCTGCTCGATTATAGCCCAATGAACGGATTGTGGATAACTACGTATTTAAAGCAACTGCAATTGAGTACACTGAAATCAGTCGCGTCTGAGTGCTTTTAGCTCGGGGCTAAAGATGCCCAAGCAGGTGTTCTTGCTTCAAGCCGGACATTGTGATCCTGTACAGATAAATACATAGGATTGTTGTTTGGCAATTTGAACCAAAAGCAAAGCCGAGTGCTTAATTGTTAGACTTCGTTGATATTCCATGCAATCGGCGATGCGAATGAACGATGAACTAGTTATGGGGTTTGACAGAACATTGCATTCATCGTATGTTTTCAGTGGATTGCTCAGCTTGAGGTGCGTGGCCCCACTACATAGTTTGCGGGCTCTCTACGTTGAGGCTAGACTCTGGCGCCCCATGAATAATTAGTCGCGTCCTTAGGATACATCACCCGGAACAACCCGACGTTTGAACATTTTCGAACACCATGTCAGCACGGATGGTTGTCTCGATCACCAAGGCCACCAAAGCTAGACCGATGGGTGCTTTGCACATACAGTGTCATGTCAAGCCTGGTGTCAACAAGAATCGCGAGGGGCTCAGATCTATCACTGACGACGCGGTAGAGCTCAATGTTGCTGCACCACCTCGGGACGGCGAATCCAACAAGGCTGTGATCCGAGTCATGAGTGAGGTTGGTCAAACACTCTACCTTTTCGTGCAAAAGGGCTGACTTACTGACAGTCCACAGGCACTCAACGTCCCCAAGTCGGAAGTGAGCATCAGTGCCGGTCTAAAATCACGGGAAAAGACCATTGAAGTTCACCCTTCTGCTTTGGGGTTGACACGGAACGGTGGGAACAGAGACGACTGGCCAGCGTTAGTAAAACAGAAGCTGACAAGCTACATCGCTTCTTCAACATAACTGTCAGAAGAACAGTGATGCGTTGGAGCATGCGTTTCTGGGCAGCGTCTCGTTCACAGTCTCTAATCAAAGGATCCCTCTACAAGAGAACGTGTCATTAAGCACACTATCCAACCGCCAGATACAATAACAAGATTTCGGTCATTTGCTCAGAGCAACGGATTTATCAAAACTTGGTTACCTGTGTCTCCGGCATCTTGCTCTTGTCGCTCTGTTGTATAGCGTGGAACCCCAGGGGAGTTATACCGGCACGGCCTTATCCAAAGATAAATAAAGCGCCCAAGGCTGAGTCGTTATGTAATAAGGCATATCACGAGCCGCGAGCCTATTCAAGGATATTTTTCAACTGGGAGTCGGCTAATCTCCTCATCCCTGTGCCTCGACAACAGCTGCTGCTGCTTGACGACTGAAGTTTTTGGCGACAGCTTCGTTGAACCATTCTCCCACTGTCATGGCGGGACTAGATACGGAAACTGGTCAGTCTTCGGCATTCCTGTTATCAGTGAGATAAAACATACTATTTCTTTAAAGGGCCTTGCATGATATAGTCCTTCCGCGACTGGTTGAAGTATGCGATCGAGTATCGAGGCGGCGATTTTCCGACATCCTTGGCGCGCACCCGGTGGAAATTGGACTTCAAACGATCATCCGACCACGCCACTACACAAATGTTAGATAACTCTGTTTGATCAAGAACCCGAAATGATGACGTACTGAGCATGTCGCCAATGTTGACAACGATCGGCCCAGTCTTGGCTGGCAAAGGTGTGAAGACGTCGCCCATGGCATGGCTTGTGCACGACTCTCGGCCTGGGCAAATCTCCAAACCATCCTCTCCATCTCTCTGGAACAGAAGCGTCAAGCATCCAATGTCGGTGTGTGTGCCTGCTCTCCAAGTCCCGGCGGCATTCTCTGCGGGAGGATAGTGGAGGAGACGGAGTTGCGTCATGCAATCAGATTTTACCGGGTCGTTCGCTGTTACTAGGAAGTCCTCATCGAACCCCAAAGCAACAGAGAAGCAGGAGACTGATTGAGTCAGGATCATGTCTCATATAGAATTGAAATGTTTTCAGCAACTTACGGACTCGATTTGAGATATCTGCACATTTCGACATGAAACTCTCTGTCGTCTCGCGGAACTTGGGGACATCGACATCATTGGGCCAAGCAGAGTTTCGCATCAACCACAAGGATTCTTTTTGGTCATATGTCCCAGTGCTAGGCCGCAGTTGTGCCTTGGTGGAAACCGTTAGCTAGGATACTATCTGCATCAAACGTACGGATTACCTTGTACTCCCAGCCATTGTTGGTCTTGGTGTCATGTGGTGTCTTCCCCTTGGTCTCGGCGGGTAGGTCGAAAAATGCCTTGGATATGGCAAACTGTGCCTCAATCTCCTCTACACTGATCCCATGGTCAACCAATGTAAAGAAGCCAGCACTCTCGGCAGCTTCCACCAGCTGCTGTCTGATTTCGGCCTTTCGATTAGCGAAGTCTGAAAGTCTATATCAGTTTTCTCTCGTTGCGCAGACACAAGGACAATGTAACACACCTCTCAGTGAGATGATAGGTACAAGTCTTTCCGCCATATCTAGTTTATTGAAAAATGTTTAGTTTACTATCAGTTTGGCCTGTATGATCTACTGGCTGCAAAGTTCAGCGCCGCCATTATTATCTATTATCAATCTTTGACGTTTCAGCTCTCTTCCGCCACGCCACTCTGCATGAGTTGCTGCGGATGTTAGTGGTCGGACCGTGCTCACGCAGAACATGGACATGGACGAGGTTACGATGCCCCAGATTCATGTCGGCAGTCCTGTTCCGAGCTCTCTCGGGTCTGTTCACAATGATAGCACCAGTGTGCATAGCTGATAAGCTACCTCAGCATGCATTGCCGGAAATGTACCCGGATGTGAGCTAGCTGAGGTGTACCCCACAGATAAGTCTGTTCAATTGATCTACGGGCATCTAGCCTGATAAGCAGTATCGGCAGCGATGTTGTCGATAAGAATTATTTAGGATGCAATGCGGGAGGAGTGCGACCATAAGACCTGCCCGTAGGTCACCGGCAAAGCAAATTGTTGTAGGGGCAAATAAAGCAGAGTCAGCATGGCCGACACGAAGAAGTCACCGGTCGAGAGCCCCGTCGACATTGGCAAGGTAATGCACTAGATCAAGGTGATAGGACTGAACTGTTGCTGAACTGTATGGCAGGGCGAGGCTGCGAATGTTGATGAAGAGCTGAAGATGGCAGGAGCCACCAAGGACAAGGCGCTCGACTTGCTCGCCCATCACCATGTCGACTTCGACCCAAATTCCGCCGAAGCCAAACGAGTCTTGCGGAAGATTGATTGGAGGATCATGCCGATGATCTTCACAATCTATCTTCTACAGCTCATGGTACGAAGAGTCCGCATCAAAATGACAGCCCATGTGCTAACCCGTCTCCTTTAGGACAAGAACAGTTTATCCTTTGCTGCAATTATGGGCATCAAGTCAGATGCTCATCTTACTGCAAGTCAGTACTCCTGGCTGGGTTCGATTGTTTAGTATGTCCATATGCACACCCCTTGTTGTTGACGTGGGGCTTACACGACATCTCTTCAGCTTCGGATACCTTGGAGGCGAGATCCCAGCGACATACCTTATGCAGCGACTGCCCCTAGCCAAGTTCGTCGCTGTGATGGCCATGCTCTGGGGTATCGTCGTTGCGATGCACGCCGTCTGTCATGACTTTGGAAGCCTTGCTGCAGTCCGATTCCTTCTGGGCGCGATCGAGGTGTGCACGGCACCAGCGGCCATTTACATTACGAGCTCGTATTACACCAAGTCCGAACAGGTCACACGCGTCGCGATCTGGTATACAACTTCGGGGTGGGCAGGAGTGTTTGGCGGCTTCTTCGCATGGGCCATGAATCAGTCACCCCACTTCAAGTGGCAAGGACTTTTCGTCTTATATGGAGGACTGACATTCTTCACTGGAGTTGCCCTCTGGTTCTGGCTTGCGGCGTCTCCAACTGAAGCCTCCTGGCTTACGGAGGAGGAGAAGGTCATCGCACTTGAGCGCGTCAGGGAAAACAAGACTGGAACTGAGGTCTGGAAATTTAGCATGCCGCAGCTCAAGGAGGCCTTTCTTGACGTCAGATTTTACATGATCTTCCTCCTTCTAGTGGCCACTGGCTTGCCCAATGGCGGTGTCACTGCGTTCGGTACGTTTTGACCTGGCCTCGATCCTCCGCAGCCTCTAACGTGGATGACACAGGACCAACCATTATTGCCGGATTTGGTTTCGACACCAATCAGTCAACGCTCCTCAACATGGGGTCTGGAAGTGCCCAGGTTGTGGGAACATTCCTCGCTCTGTATATCGCCAAGCACACCAACCGAATGATCGGAGGCCTATGGGCACTCGGACTGGCTATCATCGGAGTCATCATGATGCTTGCTATCCCTGAGGCAAACTACGGAGCCAGATACGGCGGTTACATACTGATGTACCAATGTGAGCCCAGCACTCCGACGGCCAAACAAAAAATTATGCTTACCATTTCCCTGTAGTCCCAATCTGTGTCCTGTTCATCATCGCCTACATGACCGGAGGTGTTGCTGGCTCTACGAAGAAATTCGCTTTCGGCGCAGCCTATCAATTGGGGTATGCTGTTGGAAACATCATCGGGCCCCAGACTTACACCGCCAAGGATGCGCCCAACTACTATGTAAGGAAATCAATGGGATATATCGAAGCTTTTTCTAATCAGTGACAGACGGCCAAGTATACTATGCTGGCATTCCTGGTATTCACAGCTCTTCTTCTAGCTTCTCTGGGCTTCCTGCACAAGTTATGGAACACCCGGCGCGACAAGAAGGATGCATCAGATGCAGAGGGTAAGTTTTGGATAAGAAAACTCAGTTACGGAAGCTAACACATTTCAGACCCTGCGACGCACTTTACGAATGAAGAATTCGCGGACTTGACGGACTTCCAGCTCAGGTCTTTCAGATACCCCCTATAGGCCAGCAGGACCGTAATCGATTTCATCGACTTTTGTTGCTTTCCGCACCTGTGCGGAGGATGCGCTGTGATGGATACATAGCAGAATTAATTAAAGGACTATATTATTCCCGTTCACATGCATGTCTTCATTGCCAGGTCTCGTTATAACTTGAAAATGCATATATAGCTTTGTGCTTACGTCGCCGCACGTACGCAATACAAGATTTATATAAGTCAAAGCATTGTTCTACTAATATAAATATTCGCTTGCATCGAGAACCACAAAGGCTTAAGGGGTCACGGAAGATGGTAGTGTAGTAGGGAGTCAAGCGATTATGAACGGAAATCTAATAGTGACAGATCCGCGTGAGAACATTCCAGTATCCTCATCCGCGCGTGCGAATTTTCTACGTAAACATGAGTTATCCTGGGACTTCAGCCACACCAATGTGATAGCACTAGGACACTAAAGGGAAAGGCCAGTTATAGTCCATCAAGTAAGGTGGGCTCGATGTATACTGAGCGTAGTATGAAAGTAAAGATTAGATGATCTACTCATTGTCCATTATTGATCACTTTTCAACCCTGATTACGATGTTTCCTCTGCTTCGCCCGGTCTTGAGCTTCTCAAAGGCCTTTGGTGCCTGCTCAAAATTGAAGGTTTCGTCAATGACAGCCTTGACTTTGCCCTCTTTCATCCACTCCCCGATCTTAGCCCTGTCGTCCTGATCATTTGTAAGGACCATAAACTGCCAGCTGCGCTTTCCGCCTCCTAAGAAAGAGGGCAGAACGGTTCGAAACGCCGTGCTCTTCATCCCACGGAGGGACTGGCCGCCGCCGACCTGCACGAACTTTCCCTCGGGCAGGAGGTAATGATCCGCGGCCGAGTACAGATTTGGAGGTGATGAGCCGACATTGTCCACAGCGACCTTAAAGACGGTCCCTTTAGACTTCAAAATTTTAACCACATCCTCTTTCGTATAGTCGATGACCTCATCGGCTCCGAGGCTCTTGCACAGCTCGACATTTCTCCCGGAGCAGCTTGTCGTGACATGGCAGCCCAGGATCTTGGCAATCTGGATACCGAAAGTGCCCGTTCCACCACTTCCGCCGTTGATGAGGACCTTGTCCCCTTCCTTCACATGCGGAGCGATGCTCTGATAAGCGGTCAGGGCCGCTGTGCCGATGCAGCTCGCCTGGTCCAGATCCACTCCATCTGGCAGACTCGTCAGCTCCGAAGGTTTGGCAAGAACGTACTCGCCCAGCGGTCCATACTGCTGTGGCCCGACCCTGCCAAAGACTGTCTCGCCTTCGATGAAGGAATCAGCAGATTCAGCAGCGCCGCCACATTTCTTGAAGTAGACTGTCCCTGAGAAGTCCATGCAAGGTGCGGCGGGCGTGGGGATGATCGTCCGCGATAGTAGGCCTAGCTCTGGCAGTTTGTGATCGACGGGATTGAGGCAGACGCTATAGACCTTGACCAGAATCTGGTCCTTGCCGGCGGGCTTCAGGGGTGCGTCCGAGAGCTTGATGGCATGCTCAAGGCCACCGGAGGCTGAGCTATATAGCCAGGCACGGTAAGTACCTGTTCCGCCCTTGCCGGCCATAGTCGTGGCGTTTAGTTATTGTGTGATGGCTCTCCAATGAGGGCTGCGCCTCGTGGGGTAGACGTTCGAGCTCGTGCGTTCAACGCATTCGGTATATATTTCATTCATCCCCGACAAACACAACGCCTGATGACGAAACTTGATAGGCTCATTGTTGCAACGGTAGTATCCCATCAGAAGTTCTGCTGGGTGGGGACAGACCCCTGATTAGTGCCCACATCTGACTTCGTGCACTAATTATAGCAGCCAGCATACGCTAAATTCTCGCACAACCACCCCAACTCCACTAATACAATTACTCGATGGTGGGAGGGAGAGACCTGGAGAGCAATCCGATCATCTTTGGAGGCTCAACGTTGATGACAATGTTTATGTGCTCCTAGTAGGCACTCGCGTTTATGAAAATACGGCGCTGTCGGTCCAATGCCATTGTAATGTAAATTGTCAATCTGTAGTGTGCAGTGTCGAGTCGTTGGGACTAGGTATTTACAGCTGCTTTGATCTTCCTCTACTTGTTATCAGTAATATGCCACTGACAACGTTTCGTTCGTTACTACTGGTAGCTATATAACCTAAGCCGTTACAATCGTGGTTTTACTTCGCCAGACCTACGATACTGATCAATCATCTGTCGACAATCCCGCTCGCTATAGTTGACTTACTTACGACTTGGATGACGACTTGATCTCCAGGCAATCGCTGATGAATTCAATGATCTTGTCCGCCTGTGCTGTATCTTCTGTACCAATGGATAGCACATTGCTATTTGTCATTCCTGTCAGAAGATAAGGTGGTTGTACGGTCTATAGTGAACATACCTCAGGTGGTTGTGCCTCTTCAGCACGTGAAACACAGGCAGTGTACTGGTGGGCTGGCTGCGAGCGCGGTACGCATTGAGGAACATGACTGATGCATCTGCTGTCTCGGGCCTTGGAAGCGTCATTAGCCCATAGGAAGCACGGCTTGTCAAGTGTGCTTACACTTCCCACTCCACGGTGCCTATGTACATGGGCAGCTTACGCGAGTCTCTGCAAATTACAAGTCAGTCCCGGTGATTTTGCCCAATCCCAAAAACCACTAACAATAGAGGTGAATCATTCGGCAGTCTTTCGAAAAGGCCCAAGGCAGATTTTGGCTGTTGCCAAAATTAGCAGGTCGTACGCTATCAGCGGCGTCGCGGTTCTTACACCCCAAACCTCCTCTGCATCCGATCCATAATAGCTTCGGATTGTATTCTGTCGCACGGGCTTCTTCCTGTCATACCAGAACGGAACATCAAGAATCATGACGCCAGCTACCGGGGGAAAGATAGGTTGCTCTGGTATTCTTTCGGGATCGCCTAAAAGATGACTTATCAGCATTCGTCGTTTTGCCAGAGGCTGGGTCACTAACCAGCAGCATAGAGATTCATGCAGATATGGGCGCCGCCGGACGAGTGGCCAAACAAAAACACCTTATCAGTCGATCCCTTTCCATACTTCTCGTTGGCGATGTTCTTGTAGATCCACTCTCGGGCAAGCTGTATGTCATTCGCACCCCCCGGATACTGTACATGAGGGACCAGTTGATGGCTGATTACGACTGTGATGATTCCTCGCTGTGCGAAGTAATATCCAATATTTGCGTAGCACTAGCAGGGCAATTAGTTGACTTATCGGCACGTCGGTTCGCGCAACATGTGCTCACCTTTTCGCTCCAGTCCTTGGCGCCACCGAAGAAGCCTCCTCCATGCACATACATCATGACAGTCTTGCCGACATCCTCACCTTTCGGTAGGTAGACATCAAGCCGGTTTCTCTCGGCTGGGCCATATGCTTCGTCCCGTATCACCCGTATGTCCTTGGGAAAGGCAGGGTATAAGGGCTCGTACAGCTCTCGCCATTTCTGGTTTGAACCATTGATCAGTGATTGAAATACAATAGAGTTTATTTTGCAGGATCCTGCCTCACTTCATCATCGCCGAGCCCAAACTTGACCGTCTCTTCCGCAATTTTTGCATACACAGCATCCATGGTAACAGTGCGTTGATTCAAGTCAAAGTTGCACGTGACTACGATATCGATGATAGAATAAGATTGCGTACCTTGTGCAGCGCGACCTTCTATGGTGTTCAATACCGATACGGATAAGGAAAGTAGAGTCCTAGTTAATCTCGGATATTACCCCGGCCGTCCCTTAGCCGAGGTGGAGTCATTGGTTGGTTTCCACGACACAATCAGTACAGCTAGTCAAGATAACGGCTCCAACAACCGTCGGGCCGGGACTTGAAATGCAGGACGATAATCGATTGGTCGAACTCAGGGCCATGATCGGTGATTGTACCAACAGTCAGTATCTGAGCCTATTGTGCCTTTGGACTTTGCAGAGAAAAAGGGGGCTGCTGAGCCAGGCAAACTGAAGATCACAACGCGATCGATCCAAGCCTGGAAAAAGTGAGCAGAGTCTTGGATGAGATGTTGACGAGGTCAGTAACCACTGCTTGACTGATAGTTCGTAAACTCATGGATATACCAGGTCTGAAGTCGAAGAGCATGCGTCGGAGCAAAGCTGCTGGATTATAATCGATAATAGCGTCTACGATGTCACTGACTTCTTGGATTCGCACCCAGGAGGTGCTACTGTGATCTTGAAGTATGGTGGAGGAGATGCCACCGCAGCTTTTACCCCTATTCATCCAACGGATACGCTGCAGAAATTTTTGAAGCCGCAGTAAGTGCAACTACAGACAAAGCGATCATAGGCTGAATCAAGCGTCAAGACAGAAGCTGGGGTATGTTCCGGGGAACGAACCAATTCGAAAGAGTCGAGATGCTTCCGCCCTTCAAAAAGCAGTCAGCACTGAATCGTTGGCCGTGCAACCTGCACCGAAAAAGATCAAGCTTTCTTCCGTTATAAGTATATCTGATTTCGAGGAAATCGCTGCGAAAGTGCTGCCGCCAAGATCGTTCGCTTGTAAGTGAGAGTGAAACAAATCTTTCAGATACTCAAAGCTAATACCCGCAGTCTTTAAAACTGGAGCAGAAGATGAGTATGGCCTGGATTGGAATCGTGCTAGTTGGAAGTACGTGCGATTCCGGCCTCGAGGTCTGCGGCCTATCGAGAACGTCGACACCAGCTGCACCATCCTGGGCAACAAGTTCTCCGTCCCATTCTTCATCTGCCCTGCAGGAGGTGGTAAGCTTGCAAACCCAACAGGCGAAGTTCTGATGACGAAAGCCGCTGGAAAGCATGGTGCACTGCATTGGGTTTGCAATGGCGCTGGATGTACTCAGGAGGAGATGGCGGCGGCTCGTACTACAGACCAGACGCTTTACTGGCAGATATATGTGAAAGCCGAGTTGAAGATCTCAGAACAGGAGATCAGGAACGCCGTTGCTCTGGGGTATAAGGGCTTTGCGTTGACAATAGATGCGATCCGAGCAGGGAAGAGGGAGAGCGACGTACGCGCCAGTCTCGCAGAGGAGGCACTGCAGCAGAACGACGACGCTGGAGAGGAGAGTGAGTCCCACGAAAGAGAACCTACAGTCAGGAGACCGTGAGTATTCAACATAAGTGAACTTGATTCCAGCGCTGCTAACTTATCATTAGACCAGTGTGGTCGAGTTTCGACTGGCCATCCGCAGTCAAGTGGATGCGAGGTATCACAGATCTCCCAATCGCCATCAAAGGCATACAATGCTGGGAAGACGCCGCTCTATGTCTGCATTACGGGGTTCATCCTTGGCTCTCGAACCATGGCGGGCGTCAGCTCGACAGCGCACCGTCAGCCATCGAAACTCTTGTCGAGATGCGGCAGCATTGCCCGGAGGTCTTCGATCGGTGTGAAGTCATTGTCGATGGTGGTGTTGAGCGCGGCTCGGACATCGTCAAGGCATTAGCGCTAGGTGCGAAGGCCGTTGGCCTTGGCCGGGCTTTCCTCTACGCCCTCGTCTTCGGCGAAGCAGGCGTAACCAAGGCAATGAAGATACTCAAGCATGAAATTGAGACTACAATGGCCTTGCTTGGGGTTCAGCAGCTCAGCGAGCTCAACTCCTCATATGTAAGTCTATACCATGACGATAAAACCAGAACGCGCCTCTCATGTTCTTACAGGTTGATACCTCCGGTCTTCAATATGGTGCATCCTTCCCACGACCAAGATTATAGACCTCGAGAATCGTACCTGAAAAGCGAGAATAATTTGTTTAAGTAGCAGTTCCTGCGAGTATGAGTAAAGGGGTGATAGACATTTTCATAGTCAGCCCCATTCCGATGGATGAAAGAGACAAAACACCCCAATATCGCAGGATTTAAAATTCATCCATACTTTATCCCTGATCATATTTCCGTCCAAAACCGTCATTAGCGACGTTGGTGATGGATATCCTAGGCGGTCATGTCCCTGAGATATGCAAGTCAATAAGGACATAGGCGGGTCTGTAAACCATCGCGTTTTGAATCGACTCTACGATAAAATGATACCCAGCCTTATCGTTGATGAAGCTTATCTAGAACTTCCGAAGCTGCATCCGAAGTTCCGTGATTGTGCGAAATAGTCGGTCAGTTCTCCACCAAACCTTCGGTCTTCCGCTCCGCAGACCCACATCAGCGTAGACATGTCAACGGTGAGAGCGAGCAGGAGCAGAGGTTCACCCTTTGCTGACCTACCGGATCACTCACGTGTTTATAATTGACGTCTTCTCAGAGGATGGCTGTCAATACCTCGCGGCCCGAACGCATCACACCGAGCCTGACCTTGCAGACTCCACTCGGCCCTCATAGCCACGGCCCGGGACTTGTCATCGTAACACAAGCCGGCGCACCCGCGGGTCTGAATGTGGATCCGCAGCAAGCATACGCGCAAGAGGGATATATAGTAGCTCATCTCAGGATCTCGCCGAGCTATACCGACCTTAGAATCAGAGATGAACTGAGGGAAGCCACCGAAGCGCTCTCCTTTCATGACCAATGCAGCGATAAATCAAGATACGGGATTATAGGTATGGATTCCTTTGGAGTATGCTCGGTATTTGATACGGACCCTTTCGCTAACCTGCATGAAGTTTACACACCATCAGCTTATCCTTCGTTGATGGAGGCTATTGACGGTAACGGGGAAATTAGGTCTGTGGTATTCTTTGGACAATCACCAAAGCAGTGTCGGAAGCCGCACATTTCAGTAACAACTGATGAAAACTCAAAGGCTGTTGGGATCGACCAAGCTAGCCCTCTGGAATTTTTGAGAAGCCAATAACGGATGGGAAGTGTCATGGGACCCGCATGCGAAAGCGGACGTCCAGGAAAGCCAAAGGTAGTCCTAACTCCGACGCTTGGCTTGGGTGCAGCTCAGCTACCAGTGTTCTGGCAGCGCAATGTAGCGATTTCTACATTGGCAACCCGTGGCGGGGCTACAGGTGATTGTTGACTTCCATCATGGGGATTAGCGGTTAGCAAGAGACACATGAGATCTTGAGCATGGCGAGTTGCGAAGAATTTCTCGGCGTCAGAGCAATATTAGACAAATAAGTGAAAAGATCTGTACGAATTGCTCTATTGGTCTGCAAGGGATATGCGTCCGCTTCTCTTTATCCACTCAGCCTCTTTACAAAGGCGCTGGCTTAACTCGATCAATGAAGCAGTAATAATTTAGTAGACCCGGGACGACGGCGGGATTGTTGCTGCTTGACGATGCTGCAGACGGTTGCTCGGCGGATGCTGTTGTTGCCCTGCCGTTACCTTTATGAGCTTTGGAAAGCTCTCAACTTCCACCAGCCGCCTTCTAGATCTGATCGGGGTCCTCTGTGTGGTGTAACTGGCAAAATTTAAAAAGGTCCATTGGAGTACCTGGGTTCAATTCCAGGGAAAGATTGCCTTTTTACTTTTTCTTGCTCTTTTTTTTTTTTTTTTTTTCCTTGGGTCTTTTATCTATTACCTGATGTCCAACGCCTCTAGCGCCGTCATAATTTCTTCATGCTTTGTCAAAGCTGGGATGCTTACTATTCCTCTCAAATTTGCATTTTCACATAGACATCAACTACCCTCATGATGTTCAAGTTCTGAACCACTCTCTTCGACTAACGGGGATCTTGATGCAAAGAAGCTGGCACTGGGCCCTATTTAGCGCTGGGCGGATAATGCACCAACCTGGGTGACATCGCTCATTGTGTCTACAGTGCAGTGGGCGCAGACGCTAGGAGAACACTTCCGAAGAGCGTCGGAGCAGCCCCAGCAAAGCGGGTCGACCCCAAGATCGCCGCTAGACTATCGCACCTATGGAGTTGAGTACAATGTAGATTAATAGATTAGCAGATTGCACTGGTCCTTAATTGGAGGTACCTGGCATCAACGCGATCAAAGTCCGCGACTGGGGTTGGGTGTGTTCTCATGGTTTGACCTTGCCCCGAGGAGAATTCAATGACCGATTTCCCCGAGGATTCAGATATTCGGATATCCTCTCAAACGAGACCGACACCCAAGATGCGCCTGTGCGATAGCCGAAATTGTAATTGAACTGTTTGCATACGAGGCCTGTGACCCCTTCCGGGATCCAATCTCTTGAGCTCCGGCTCCCGGATTCCTACTCTATGCCCCGACCCAAAGTACGGCCCGAGGACAGGCAACGGTCCTCGCGGGCTTGCAATTCATGCAAAGCGTCGAAGATCCGTTGCAATTCGCAGATACCCTGCTCAGCCTGCCTGCGTCGCAAGCGAGCTTCCTTGTGTACTTACACAGACATCGACCGTCGGCGCCGGACCAGCACTTCGCGCAGAGCTAATGACCACGATAGTCATATCCCACAGAGCGCAAGGGATATACAACCTGCAGACCAGCGAATGACGCCAGTGACCCGTGCTTATGCCTCGAACATCTCTCCCGTGTCTGCCGTGACTTCGTTTAGTCCCACTCCTACTGATGATGGGTCCACTCAACTACCCCAGATGCCTCTACGAGGACAACAAATGGCAAACAAAAGTTGGTACCCATCTTTGCTGGAGACCCGGTTTGAGCTGACTGTGATGCAAGCATCCACTGGCGAGACCCCGGCTCTATCATTCCTCTATTTCCTACGAAAGACTCTGCGACCATTTGTCGGTCCAACAAGCTTTACCGACGACGAACATGATGTCGTTGCTCAGCAAACAGAAAGCGAACAGGAGGCATGTCCTGAACCAACTCATTCAGCTGAAGAGTTGTACGCATTACTGGACTCATATTTTGAAGCGGTCCGTATTCGGCCAATATCGCCACGTGAGAAGCCTAGTTGACGCTCTTTGTAGACCAGCGGATTGATCGATCTCTTCAGTGCAGACGAGGTCGATACGCTAGTTACTGCGAGGACTGCAGATACTGTAGCCCATTCTGATCCTCCAGCAGCTGAGGATCTAGCCGCTTTGGATGTTGCCTTGGCAATCGGTGCTCAAGCCCTCCCCAAGAACGACAGTCACCTGTGCACTGCAAACGCCTTCGTCTTGAGAGCTAGACAGCTAGCTTTTGAAGGCATGCTAGCTAACCCCAGCCTAAGCATGGTTAGACTGTTCCTGTTGTTAGCTTTTTACATGCTAGGAGCTTGTCAGAGGAATGCTGCTTCCATGTACATCGGTATCAGTGCGAGAGCTGCAGTCCTCTTGGGGCTGCATCACGGGGACACTAGGGCCACATCAATACAGGACTTTGAGATCAGGTAACTGGAATCCCTTTGATATGCCTCAATTCCTTAGCTGACTCGTATAGATCGAGAACTTGGAACAGTTTGAGGGTCCTTGAAGTCCTAACCAGCTTTATTCTAGGACGTACTCCAGGTGTGCCAGATGTTTGGCTTGACTTTAGTCATCCCCGGAGTTGTGTATCGTTACCAGCGATGAACCAATCTGCTTTCACGTCCATGATTGAAGGAGCTCGGTTAATCGAGAACATAGTCCAGCAGTTACGATCCAGACATGTACTGCACGTGCCAACTGCCGAAGTATCGCTCGAGAATTTGCGAAGATGGACTCAGAGCCTCCCTGCCACGGCCAGGGTCTTCAAAGTTGCCGAGAACACAGAGATGGACTCGGCCGAACGGCAAGTCCTGGTTGGGAATACTCACGTCTCGTGTGTTTATTACTTTTCCGTAATGCTCATAACAAGGCCATTCCTTGTCGCGTACTTGCTTTCAAGGCTCCGCGGAAGGGCACCAGATCATCTCATAGAGGATCCCGACGAAGCAACTGACATGACGATCAAGAACAATATCGTGTCAAAGCTGGCGCAAGTTTGTGTTAGTTCGGCTACTTACATGGCTGATATGTGCCGAAAGGCTCAGCAGTTCGGGTTCTCGTTTGGTAATCTATGCTTAATGAAGTAAGTCCCAGAACTTTGTCGTCATCAAGACGCTTGATATACTGATGTTCGTCGCCTAGCGCTTGGCTATTCGGCTCTGGCCTAATCTTGGGATTCTCCATGTTTGCGGGCGAGCCACGCAAAGACATCGAGGATGCCTTTGGAGCCACTTTGAGTATCTTGAGTGAGATGGCGGAAACAAGCCCACAAGCAAAATCCTACCATGACATTCTTGTGGACTTTTCCGCAGCAGTAACAAAATATCGCCATCGTGTCGCAGGGGAAGTGCGTCGCGCTGTCAAGCACTATATGGAACAAGTCCTGGTCATCGAGCCAATTCGCAGGACTGAACAGCGTTTACCTTATTCACAGTCCGCCCAGACTGCTGCGACAACTTGGGTTACCGATCTATCCTCTCAGGATATCGAGAACCACGTGGTCGGTGATTCGGACTCGGTCGAGGTTGCGGAAGTGAGCCCGCAATGGGATGAGTTGGACTTCCAGTTCGATAGTCCGAACCTTGTCCAAGAACTTGAAGAGCTTGAAAAGCTCTTCTATAGTGTTGAGTGAAACTCGAAAGGTCCTGGATGATTGCGCTCTCGAAACGTAAACGCCGCGATCCTAGGGAGATTTGGGTGAAGGCATTCCTCCATGAAGGTCGATCTGCAGCCTCGCTTGTACCACTCTCATATGTTGATCGATGCTTCTAACAAGTATCCTTCCGAGCTTGTCGGAAAGCCGAGAACATCGGCGAACCAAGGCGTAATTTTGACAATGGCAACCGTACGCTAAGCGCCTATGTCCCTTGTGTTCGAATAGTGGTCTGGTCTGGGTCAGCACTGCCAAGTGCAGGCCTACTGTCATGAACACGAGTATGGTCAGCATGTTTCCTACAACCGAATTTGATCGTTCGAGTCTTCTGGATTCCGTGGTTTGTGAATCGTGGCTCTTGACACAGAGTCATATGATGTGACTCCGACCGAGGAGATGTGCGGCATTCCCTCAGACTAGGATCGGAGCAAAACGTTGACACGCAAAACGTGGCACGTGGCGCGTGGCCAACCGCAACTGGAATGCTTTATTCATAGATACTAGAGATCCTTGGAATAATTCTCAGCATTGGCTACCCCTGATTGTTTTGAAAATTTCCAATTAACCTCGGGTTGAAATACTAATGGTACGCCAGTAATTCGTGCCTACCACCTGGGAGCTTCAGCGACTCTTACTGGTTCAGAAGGTTTAGCGACAGCCACAGGGGCCGCGAGCTTTCCTCTTCGGGCATGCTGTGCCGAGAAGGCAAAGCCCAATGGTGCTCAGCAGACGAAAGATTTTCCCAACTTACCTAATTGCAACTGAATCTCAACTTTCGCAATTGAAATACGAATATTGCACGTGCAGTCGTGACGGATCGAGGTCCCTCACTAGAGTTCGAGGTGCTGACAATGCTCTAGGGGTAAGACGGGCGCCCCTAGGCTGCTGGCTGTCAATGCAACAGAGCTTAGAACACACTATCACTAGCACAAATGTCGTTTTTAGAAACGCTTCAAGCAGTGAAACGTTATGTCGCGCCAAACGACTGCGCCCACCCTAGAAGCATCTCGTGGCTGGTGGCTTCACTCTTCCAGCGAGGAGAAGATCGGAGAAGGCGCTGCACAATGCACGATGCGCGATGACACCAACCATCCGACGCACGGGCCCGTAGCGATCGAGCGTTGACATAAGGGCGCTCGAAAGCGAGATGGCTGGCATCCGATACTAAGCCGAGCAACGTTCCGCCTAACGTGATGGCCGTGCCACAGCCATTGAATCCCGAGCACCGTTTGTCATTCCGACTAATGGTGTGACGACGCTATGCCCCTTTGATCTGCCAAACCTTAATCCTCCCGCCCTTCGGCCCACAAGGCGTGTCGGCTTGCGTCGCTTGCGGTGCAGGGCGTGTCCAGCGATGACTAACAGTCAAATTATTCTTCAGAGGATGACAGCAAATTTTTCAGAAAGGCGCAATAACAGGTATTTGGGCGGAAGTTGGGTATTATAAATAGAGCCGAGTTCATCGTGGCATGGACAGAACGAACTAGAGTGCATCAAGAAAAACAATTCAATCAAAGTCATCACATCAATCGATCTACCTATAAGAGCATCACTCACGCTAGCAAGCCAATCACATCGCAACCTCAAGTTCCACTCTTATACACTTACACGCTCAATACACACAACCCCCATCAAGCACAATGCCATCTTCAACTGCCTCCCTCTCCAGCGCCTGGACTGCCATCAAGCGCCACGCAAAGGAGCACCACGACTCGGTGAACGCTGCTTACACCACATACTACGGCATCAACACCGCACCTCAGGCGCCCGTCCCTACTTACTCTTCCTCCCCTTCTCCTGCTCCAGTTGAGACCGCCCACCGCTCGTCGGTGGACAAGGCCTGGAGCAAGGTCAAGAAGCACGCCAAGGAGCACCACGACAGCGTCAATGCCGCCTACACTACCTACTATGGCATCGCCACTCCTCGCGTGCACTCGCCAGCTTCTTCCGCCGAGACCAGCCCACGTGTCTCTGCAGACTTGGCATAGAGTTACATGGACACTATGAGAGCAGCAACACAAACAGGACTCGCACAGGATGTATACACAGACCATCCTTCTGCGAGGAGTCAAAGAGATTTACTTTACTGGATTCTTAGGGGAGCGGAAAAAGCGGAGCATATCATGGTCGAATTCTGGATAAAAGTCGCATCGGCTAGGGCGCAACAGCATGGAATTCGGAAGCTCTCACGAGAGCACAATACCCATTGGACTGAGACTTATGCGAACGCTTATATACATAGAACATCATAATCTAATACATTTACACCATCATCCGCTTGTGCTATTACAATCGTGACGTGCTCTAGTTGGATTTTTCGTTCTCAATAAAGCCTGACTGGGTGCTGCAGCGGCTCTATTATGCATCTGCATTTTGAGCTAGGCCAAATGTATCCGAAAGAGATTGTGCTAAACCCCAGTCTCGGTCATTCGCATATACATCCTTGGGATGCTCAGGCCCATTAACAGTCAGGGGGCTAGAGTCACGCACGAGCAACACTCCCACCCGCCACTATCAGCATAGAGTTCGACGGCATCATACTCCTGGCACGGCCCATTGACAAATTGTCATTGGTGGCCTCGTCCTCCTATGGGGGAAGCGTGGTGTCAGTAAGGGCGCTTCAGTAGGGCAGTGAAAGAGTCCCGACACTCCACACCCAGCCGCCGCCGAACCAATGTTCATGGCCATGACGGATCACGACGTCGAAAAGACAGCGGTGCGGTCGGGCAATGTCGAGCCACGTATCATTCTTGGTGGACATCCACAGTTCGAGTGTGACGATAGTTGCTGGTGCCATGACTCATGGTTCGTGGTTGTCTTCGCTTGCCAGATAGTTGGTGCCGATTTTCGCGATCCAGTCACCATCTGAGGTAGAGGGCCCGAACGCTTTGTCGTAGGCTGTCCCGTTGCCAGTATCCTTCAATTCGTTTAGACTTTGGAGGATGGGTATGCCGATGGAGTGGGCATTCGACTTTCCATGAACACATGACGTTCCAGTGATGGGGGAGTCAAAGGGTCGCCAGAGAGTCATGTTGACCTTGGTGCTTTGCAAGTGCGATTGGGCAACCGCAGGGGAAGTTGGAGAGCCTGAAGCCTGGTCACATCAGCACAATTATACGAGTAGCCATGGGCTCTCTGCAATCGTGTACAGGGGAACCGATGGTGCCTGATCCAGGAGTCTTCCCCGTCTTCGTCTGATATTCCCACGAGTTGGGACCGCACGAATAGCTTCACGCCCGGCTCTTCCACGTCCCGCCTACGGTCTTGTTATTCGTCGAAGGTTGCTCAGTTGTCTGTTGATTTATCATACACCACATAAGCCCCCTCCAGAGTAGTATTTGCGCTCAGTGTTTGTTGAGTCGGACTGAGGCCTACTAACAGGAGACTATCTAGAGCTGGAGTCAGGTTTACGACAATGTTACCTTTCACACACAGACACACACACACACATCACTACATGTAGAAACCACCTAGGTCCCCAGAGACAGTCAGCGGTTCTTCATCAGCTGATGTCCAAAACGAGAACGTACTATAGTCTAAGGAATGCTCCAGTGCTGCGCCAGTAGCGCCTATCAAGGTGGTGCTGGAGCCAACGACACCCCTCGTGGTGATCGTAGCATTTTCGTAGAGGGGCACGATTCAGAGGTGGCATTAAAAGCGGCGAATTAACTGGTTCGAAAGATTTACGGCTTTCTCCGAGTTGTTCTAGACTTCATCACGGGACAATATCCATGCGAGTCCAATCGATTTACCCGTAGCCAACGCTGGGACATCCAGATACAGTCAAGTCACACCGCAGGCATTCGAGGACTCTCTGTTCTCAATATTACATCCTTCAGATTGTATTTAGTGACGGCGAGACCTAGGTGTGCGCCAAATCGAGTCATGCGGATAGTCTCCACTCACGAGGGGTAAAGGGTCGCCAACCCAGATGTGCGTGTGTGTTCCTTCGGATTGCGAATACGTAGAATCGGTATGATGGTGGTTGAATAAGGTAGAACTAGCCGGATACTGAGCAGAGCCCAGGAAAATGAGACTAGAACTGCCAGTACTGGGAAGTGTTCAAGCCAGGTTAGAAGAACTGGATAACATATCCAGTAGTCTTTCAACTAAAGCCTTGAGGGAACCAGCTCTACGACTAACATGCTTGCAATACCTGAGATTGACATCAGCGAGGGATTGACCTAGACCTTACGACGGAGTCAGTTTCTTCTGATGTCCACATTCCCCGGCCCCTCAGCAAGCCGAGGGTGGTAGGACGCGCTGTTTGGGGTGGTCAATCAATCCATAGATTCATTCATTGGGTTAATGATGGATATGATGGCGCCCGTATAACTGCTAATTGTGACCCAGAACCATTCGACTAGCCACTGAGCCGCTGTGGTAGTGAACGTAAGAAAGACGAAAGCTGAAGAATTGAATGTTCGCGATGACCAGAGCGCACAGAGTGATATTGTAGTTTGATTTCATACTAAGCTAACGGTTCTGTGCAACTCAAGGAGAAATTTTCATGTGGCCATTCCTCACGCAACCACCGATCTGATCCCACATCGACTTCGACCCTGTCATAGTCAGAGAGAAAAGTCACGGAAAGAGGCAGGGATTCCCCCCTCCCACCACCCGGCAATAGATCCTCTGTTTCTCGACTTGATATCCGCTTGGCCGTTAAGTCCACCTGAAATCAAGGTCCAACGAAAGCCCGCGGGTAAATTCAACACTTTTGGAACAGATCAAGTGTTCTCCTCCTAGTACATTCATCATATGTCCCTTGCTACATATGCGGTGCATCGTTATTGTATTCATTGAATATGGTCTGGCAAATCATCTTAGAATGTTAGATCCGGTGTGAAGCAATGACATCCACTCGACCTCCGTAACGCCGTACACGAGTTCGTGTGGTGTGTCGGACCAGTTCTAGCTAAATGATATCCCCGTGATGGTGGAGTGAAGGTGCTAGAAAGCATATCCTGGAGCCTTGCTGGAGCAAGGTGCAATGGATTTCCTTTTTCACTAATCATTTCTTGAGCTCATAAGTGAACAGTAGTATAGTTCGTACGCAGGCCGGAACATCTTGCCCAGTTTCTTTTTCTTTCTCACGTCAAAAAGGTATAAGGGCCAGGCTTGATGCCGACAGGCTGAATTCGTGTCTACCTTTGGCCGGAAGTTTGTTGAAATGATTCGTCCTATCCCCCAGACTGAGGAGCGAGGTCAAAACGCATGCAGGGTGCAACAAATGGTCAAATAATCGCACAACTAAGTCTTCCCCAAGAATTGAAGTTTCATCTTACCACTATACCCGTGGCTTCGTATCCCCCGCTAGGTTAGATGTGAGTTATAACACGTCGTCAAGCTTTGGAAACGGCAATCTGGGCACGCTCCTATGAGCGCTGTAATGCATGGCCATTCGATACACTATAGCAAGGGCAATTGGTAGTTCTTGGCATTGCCACTTTGTCACCTTCGATTCTTCGTCACCAAGCGGTCTGTGGCTCAGCAGGATTTCCGTGCAGGACTTTTCTGGCCTCGGCCGTTCAACATGTATGTGTGGCACAGGAGAGCGGTTTCTAGCGAAGCTAATTCATTCACATCCTTCCTGGAGAAGAAAAAGACGCAGTAAGACTGTAACCTTCATTGGCCACGGGTGCATGGCGTGGTCTTTCGAGGCCTAGCTCGAGCCAGACTGATCAGTTATTGGCGTAACCCTCCAGGAGCAATGTCGGTCACACCCACTCTGCTATTTAATTTTATTCCTGATTTTGTGATGAAAAGCACGTCGAGCCCGTGTTCGCACAACTCTTTTTTTGCCGCACCAGGCGCATGCTGGTTTCCTTCCTTCAAGACGAGGAGGCTCCAGAGTTGTGTCGTCACCAGACCTAAAGACGCAGGGTTCAAGTCACGAAGACGTCCTCGCTGCTGCTCCCACGTTACAATTGCGACCCAATTTCGTTACCCATGGCCACAGTCCACTGCGGAAGCTCCGAATGACCCACGGGGTAGCTCCAGTGGCCTTGGGGATAGCAATACCGTGTTACCTGGGGTTCGACCCATTCATTACAGCAAGTCCGGTAGGCGCCTTGTCAACCGATCAGCTGGGACGAACCACGAGGTGGATATTGAGGATCGGCTGTGAGCTTCCTCTCCGATCGTGCGTAGCCGCTGGCTTGTTGAGCGCGCAGAAAATACATGGTTTAGGGGCAAGCTTGCGTATGATAAGTGGAAGGATTCGAGAAGGTCGGGGATAACCCGTCAATACCTCCTCGCCAAATTTTGACCATGGTTCATTGCTATCAGGCCTAAGTAGTCAGCTACTAGGTTTGACAAGTCCCTGAGTATGTCGTTGCACTAGTGTAGCATCAAGGTAAAGTTCCCGATGTAACTCGTAGATAGTGGGCAAGGGTGGTTTAACATCCGAACCGCAAACCTGGACAAGCATTCGATGCAATGCCAGGACGTGGGAACGAAAACACTACCGAGCTCCTGCACGTAAGCGGAGAAGCTTGAACATTGATTTACGAGCAGTACGTATCTGGTAGTCATACCTGCGGCTCGTGTTGGTGGCTGTAGACGTAGTAGATAGATGCGCATTATTGACAAGCGCTCCTGTCGGGTGTCGGGGTCCCCACTGTCCTCTTCTTTATTCACATGATCTTTGGCCAGGGGTTGGCCTAATAAGGCAGTGATCAAAGGCCCCCATTGCCAAAATTAGAACGATTTCTGCGCCGACCTGGATTGCAGCATCATTGATTGCGCATTAGTGCGCGCAATTCTTTGTGATCTGCAGTATAGATTGCTGAAGCTTTCCACGTTCTGACGTTTAAGGCAGCGACGGTTGAATCTTGCGTCGACTTGAGTAGCATCTCGGCCGTTACAGGGAACGGACATGGTTTAGGACAGGTTCGGATGCAGGCTACCCCTTGAATTCGACTTTGAGCACCCTCCAGTGCCTCTCGACAGCACGCGGGATAGACCAGGGTAGGCGAACTCACCGGTAGTTATTAGCCGGGAGCGTCCTGACCCTACAGTCGCTTTTGGCGGCAGGCTGTCAAGCCACAACAAATTCCAGTGAGCAGCATCCCGACCGAATTCTTCGTTTCAGGTGTCAATAGTGTAATTCCCTGCGCAAAGGAACCCAGTCAGCCATGCGAGGTCGACTGTGACCGGGCGGAAAATGTTCCCAGCCGACATCATGCCTGAGCCACCGTTACGGTAACATCACCGTTTGGTTGCGGGGGGCTGACAGGGGCCGCGGAAGCCAGGGTCAAGGCACTGGAGCCCCAACTATCAGCTCAAAGTTGTGGGGAACCCAGGAAGCAGAAAGGTGCAACGAGAAGCAGTATTGCCGCGTGCTGCAACTGGAGTAAAGTTTGATTAAGGTCAACGGCAGGGGACAAGGTGTGTAAGCGAACTCGGAAGAACCAAGTATGACTAAGGCTTACACACCTTCTGCGCTGCTTGATTAAGCCACGACCAATGAATTGTGATTGGTCTTTATGGTCAGTACATGTACTCGGGAGAAAATCGCGGAACGCAGACACGCGGCATGTCCTTTCGAAAATCCAGGGACTTTCAGCCAAGGTCAGACAGCCTGGCCAATTGTTCCAATCAGGCTACACTGCCGCAACTTGGTGGTAAGGGGGTCCTGAGGCTGAGCGCAAGCCACTCTGATCGTTCGGTCTTCTTTCGTCCGAGTTTCCATACGTCTTCTACAACCAAAGCTTGCAGTGATCGTCGGGACCCGGGACCCGGGGTTTTGGGTAGCGATCGATGCGCATCTACTCGACCCGGTTTCTCCAAGGAAAAGGTCTTGTACATTTCACCCAGTTCAGACCCAATCCACACGGTCTTCTCGGTAGAGCTTACAAGGACAGCAGAGGCTACATGCGACATGGGTGCAGGCCTTGCTATCGCTAATGCCGAGCTGTTGGTTCCTGCAAATTTATTTGAATTTAGTTCGCGGTTAATCATGACCTTAATGGAGCCATTATCAACATGGTTCTTATTGGCGTGGTTTTACACCACCTCTGCAGAGCTGAGCTTGCATTGCGGCAATTGATAGAGTTACAATGAGCAATACAATTGTTCCATATGCCTGTTGGGGTCGTCACAGGTCATTGCGCATGCCCAGCCACAGGCAGCGCATTGCATATCCTTCTGAGAAGTCCCCTCATTTAAGACACTATTTCCTGCTTACAGAATTGAATAAATATAGATGGAACTTAAAGGACTAGGTTAACGGAGACTCTTGACTCTAGACGTCGATCATGACTGTTTAGATTGCGGTTAGATTGATCTAGTGATTTTCGCCTATTCTTGCCGCGGCCGGGGAAGTACCATGACCGATGTGCTACTAGGGTACAAAGGGTACTCCGTCACTGTGGATAGCGCAGTATTGTGGCGAAATCAACATCTTCAGTATGAAACCAGTCCTCTGGGAGTTGATGTTGAACTTCACGTGAAAGTATGATGAGTCCTCGGGTGTGGATGCAAACCGACTTATATCTATATGACTAATTCCTGAATGTAAACAGACACTTTAGATAGGCAACAGAAACGTTTATAGACCAGCAAGATATGGCAAATGTCAGAGACCTGGAATCAAAGCTCCCATACAAGGGCAGACCTTCAATATTGGCACACGGCTAGGAACTATCGTGACCAAATCACTCAGCCCAGATATTTCTCGCCTGTAACGGCCTGGTGCTTGCTCCCGGGTCATTGAACGACGGCGGCAGAAAGAAATTCCAGTGGCAACACCGCATGCATGAGAGTGGAGGGTGGCTCAGGGAAGGCGCAATGGAGGTACAGTGCAACTCAAAATACTCAATGCCGATGGGTGAAGCTAGACCGATACTCCCCACTGTTCAGGATAGACAGGTGCTATGCGACCGTGGACTATGCGCGCCTACGCCGATCAAAGGGGGAAGAATACATGATCATGGGGAAAAAGCAAAGAATAGGCTTTGGTCAACCTATGGACTAAAGTCATCGGTTACTACCACTCAACTGCGTCTAAACATGCGGTGCACTCTTCCGTGTTCAGATATCATGCTCAGAAACGAAAGCCTTAGGGAGAGGCAGTCAACGCATTCTTGGCCGTTCCCCGGCTGAGAATCCGACGAGAGGTAGTTTCTAGAAGCTGTACACGTACAGGATTAGAGAAAGCACCTCCGAGGATCTCTACATCCTTGGAGCTCGACAACATCAACTCAGGGTCCTTAGGTTTGACCCCTGTTTCCTAGGGGTCATACGTAAGGGTGCATTGTCAAATGTCAGTCCTCGCAGCATTAGTGTCAATCTGGATGAAAAGGCTCTAGAATGCACGGCAATTACAAGTATATGTTCACGATACAAGATGGTTGCGGCATTGCTTCTTCGGTTTGGCTGCAGACCAAGAGCTTCGTTTGGGTTGGCTGCGCGGCATGCAGCCCAAGAAGGACAATGTCTCCGGCTGTTCCTGACAGAAGCCCAAGGTCATCCCTCGTCGAGAAGCCGAAATAGTATAACCCTGTGAAGAGATTCTTGTCCCGAGGCGCCCAGCAGATGTTGCGACTCCAATAATGGTACTAGTGCTAAAAGGTAGATCAAGTCGGCCCATGATACTGACTGACTGATGCCATTACGAGGTTCGCAAGATGGTGAGGACTTGCAATGAGGATCACCATTTCGAGATACACAGGAGCCATGAGAGTTCGCTCCGGCAAGTGAATAAGAGGAGACTCTTTGCATGACCGTTGCAGGCCTACGTCAGAAAGTCTCCAGGATATGAAAGACCAGAAAACGTGGTCCTGGGGAGACTAGTCAGCAAGCTTTGAGTTTTGAGCAAGGACAAGGTGTGTTGTCAATGACAAGGTCGAATCTACTGTAGACTAGGTTGTTTATGGAATTCCCCTATCCCGAAGTAGTGGTGCCGATTGTTCTGCAAATACCCTGGTCAAACCGCGTCGCAAATTGGGAAGATTCCCGATCGGGCCCACCACACCGTCTAGATTAATTGGACATTCCTCCATACTCCACGTACTCCACTTGCTACAAGGGTGTACGCTTTCCTTTTCCTTGCCTCCACATGGACCTCTCAATCGGGCATTGGGTGTGAACACCCTGTGGCTCAGGAAGGGGAAGAGGTGGCTAGTTCACACCACTGCTCGCGGTCGGGGCTGAAAGATTACCCTAATCATGGTATTTGCTGGAAGACCCCAGGACTGCTATGAGCAGAACGTTGGAGGTTCTCACAGACCGGCCTGCTTCGCTGATGTTCAGGGTTTCTGACAAGATGGAAGAAAGACATTGCCTTTCCACTTTTTCATCCACGCATGCTTGCGGGTATTGGACAGACACATCCGCGTTTATATCACCACCTTCAACGTTTGGGTGGATAGGGCCGTCTTTCTCGGCGCTTGGGGGGATTTACATGCCTCCAGAATCATCCTTCCGCCCACGTCAGCGAAGATTTCCGCCCTGGCCCTCCTCTGTCTTATAATCAGTGACATGGTCTCTCACCCAGGCCGCAACTCATGATGCCTTTCCCACCCAGGATAGCGATATTGCACAATCCGATGAGCGGTGTTGCATCTCTAACATTCAGTGTCAACCATGACGCTCACCTGCACCGTGGCCGCTGATTTTCCGAATAGTGGTTTCTTCAATATGGGTACAAGAAATCCTTGGGCCAAAGACCCCATGCCTGAATCTACGGCAGAAATAAAGTTCAAGTGCTCACGATGTCCTCGTAGCTTCAAGCGGATGGAACACTTGAAGAGGCACCGGCGTATTCATGATGCAACGAAGCGTTTTGTATGCCCGAAATGTTCCAAAGGCTTCGCAAGAAGGTATACATACCCCTCAATTACCGCCGGAATTATGGGACTGATATTCAAAGCGATATACTGCACCGACATGAACTCATACATGCAGAAACTCCTCATGATTCAACGGGCATGCGGAGGAAACGGGCCTGTTTCGAGTGCGCGAAGGCGAGAGAACGGTGTTCTAAAGTGTTTCCTTGCGCTCGATGCTCATCTAGATCCTTGGAGTGCATCTATCCCGAAGGAAAGGGTGACGAGTTGACATCACCGGCGACGCCCGCCGCGAAAGAAACCAATCCCATGCCATCAAAGCATCTATCTACATCACCTCACCAAACGGATTCTCCGACCCCAAGTCTGCCCACATCTAGCCCTCTTACTGGATATGCAAGCCACACGGCTCGCAGTCAGGAAACGTTCCTTTGTTACCAAGCAAGCCCAGATCATAGCTTGACTCCTACGACAATCGGCGAAGATGCTGCTTCCAGGGCCCACACTGACTTGATGGGCTCAATATCGTCTTTGCAGGTGCCCTGTACAGTATCCGATCTCTATAATTCCTTAAACTATCTTTCGGCGACGGCTCCGGCACTCAGTTCGAACCCACACAATCCTACGTTCAGTCCAGCGATGACTTCTCCCATGAGCTGGCTCCCAATGGCCGAGACCGTTGATGTTGGCTACGAGTCATTGGTAGGTCTCGGGATAGGCAGTGGCGGCCACTACCCAGAACCTTTAACAGGTTGGTCCAGCGACATAAATCCGCCGGTTGCTCCTCCTGGAATGATTTCTTATAATTTTCATCCTTGGATAGCTGGAACTAGGTCAATTGAGCTCCCGGAAGATACTCCTCGCTCCGTGTCATATACCTCTTCGTCGCCGATCGGCAACTCTTCAGCTATTCCTCCGCTCTCTGGAGACATAATGAGACCAAATTCGCCTCGGATGGATTCATTCGGAAACCCATACGGAATTCACTACACATCTGCAAGTTCAAACGTGGCGTATGGAAAGCCAAGTCTGATGGCTGCTGAGCATGATCCATTCTGGCTCCCCCCTCTGGATAATCTGCCGATAGGGACCATCGACGCCCACAACAACACGCCCGTCATTAGCAATAAAGCATATGCAGATCTTCGACATCAATTCGAGAAACTCTGTCTGAACACCAAGGGAGCCTACGCCTCGTGCCGTAGCTCGGATTTTCCAAGCATACAACATATGAACTTCTTTGTTCGTCTGTACTTCCAACATTTCGACCCTATCATGCCCATAGTGCATCCTGAACAACTCGACTTCGAGTCCTTCTGGCCTCTTGCTTTGGCAATGAGTGCCGTCGGATGCCAATACAGCAAGGTGCCGGGGTTCCCTCTTTGTGCTGGACCACTACACGAGTTTCTGAGGAGAGTGCTTGCTGTTGAGCTAGACTCGGGACAGTGGGCTCAGCACGTTATACCATTAGCGCAGGCTCTCGTGTTGAGCCAAATCGGCATTCTTTACGGGGGTTCATCACAGTTGCCCGCATTGGCACGAGCTAAGCACCGAACTCTGGCGGAGATTGTGGAGACCTTTGGGTTGCTGCGATCCGAAGAACATTATACTACAGGGCGGTCCATAGATGACCACTGGAAGAAGTGGCTGACTGAAGAGACAAAACGACGACTTGGATTCTCTATTTGGGTAAGGAACAATTCATCATCTGGGTTGGCAATAGCTTACTGGTCGACCAGCTTCTGGATTCTATGTCGACCTACCACTTCGGTCAGCGGCCTCTTTTGTGTCTTGACAACGTGCAATGCGAACTGCCCCATGCATCTCTCTGGGCGGCAAAGACAGCAGTACAATGGACGGAGAGATTTGATGCTTCCAAAGGTGAGTACATCGTTCATGGGCCTGCTCGTCATAATCTGACAATACTCAGTGAACCGAACGCTTCATGATGCAGTTGGCGCATTATACTCCAACAGAGATCTGGCAAGTGATTTGGGAGATTTTGGCAACCTGATCCTCCTACATGGTATTTACGAAGAGACGTTCCGAGCAAAGGGCTATTGCACGGGGCAAATGTCCCCAACGTCATCCTCATCGATTTCCATGACCAACAAGAGAAACGAGGACCAAAATTCAAGCACGATGCCGCAGCGACGATCATCATTGGAATGTGTGGAGGCGATGAACCGCGCAGCAGTAGCAACTGTACACGAGGCTGGAGGTGTCGAACATTCGACAGTGTTCCATCTGGCTGTGGCGCGTGTGGTGCTGCTAGCCCCTTATGATACTATCCAGACCCTGGCGAAATTGACAATATCGCAACACCCACAACATGCGAACCTGCGGAGCGACGTCATCAGTGCCGAGCAAGTTGTCATTCAATGGGCTCAGCAAGACGAGGTATGTTGACCTGTTCCATCTTGAATAGCATCAGGACTGACTTCACCGGACATAGCAAAACGCCAGAACAGCGGTGCTGCATTGTGGGCTGTCCTTCTGGCATATTAGGAGACATAGCCGCGATGCATTTTACGAGCCCATCTCGGTTTTCCTGGCGACCCTGACCATGTGGGCTTATAGCACGTACGCATCTCGCCTACCACTGTTGAGCCAAGAAAAGTCGGTGCAGCATCTGGACGGAATGCGGAGTGGGAGTGTTACTCGCCAAGGGAGCCCAGACCTACGGCTGCCGACGAGCGAGCATGAGCCGACGTTTATTCGCTTGGATCGTCCTTGCGACGACGAACTGTCGCAACTGTTCATTAGATCTGGCAGGCCATCGGTGATGCGCGCGCATATTAGCGGCGTCGGTGACATCTACTCGCCGCAAGGGCCCTCGAACATCCTGAGAGAGGGGCGGAAGATCCTGGCGAACGTCTCGTCAGCATGGGGCCGCACGCAAGAGTATGCTTCCATTCTGGAAGCGCTGGAAAGGAGTAGTAATGAAAGCACGATACCTGTGGCTTGAAACAGCATTGACAGCGTTGGGACGGAGTGATGGAGTTGCATTGACAACACGACGCGAAAGGGAGAGAAACTCGCATACGTACCATGATTAATACCCTAATTTTATCACACGAGGACAACGTTTCGGTACCTAGAACTTTGGGAGGATGTGGTTCGAACCGATCCAGCCACCATCTGTTGGCTGGGGCGTTATATGCTGGAACATTAATAAGATGAGGCACTTTGCCCCCTATTTGATTACTCAATGCTACCTTTCTCATGTGCAGCCGAAATGAAGGGGCGACTTGCAAGTCGGCCTGTGCTGATCCTATCCATTTACGACAACTCGCAAACTGCAGGACGTGAGTGTCAAAGCGAACGAAGATGTGTTTGTCACAATTCGCCGCAGCGCTTAAGAGGGCTAAATGTAATTGCTTCTCGGCTATGCCCCCCCATGATATGCGGAGAATGTAGAGAACCACGGGGTGATTGCAGGAACTGGTAACTGTACCATTTGGAAAAATATGCTGGGTTTGATGTCATCATCGATACTGTACAAGTCCGTTTGTATATATTCGACAGCGCAAACACAGGAAAATCAACCTTTCAACAGAAAGCCACACTGGGGATACGGTCTAAGTCCATCACATCACGTTACAAGAGTGGTAATTTCCACTGTTGCCGTTTAAAGTGTTTTAGTACCACCGCTTTGATAGATCGAATGTGACGAAGGTTCTAAAATATCCCAGCAAGCACCCTCGTCAAGAAGCACGGATCGATCCTCGCATACAATCCCTACTATGGTTGCAAGGTACTTTGAAGCCTCCCAACCAGATACCGAGTACCTATGGCAGGGGCGCGATTTGAATGGGGAGAATCAATGTACCTAGTCTTTGCCACGAATTTTCTACCTGACAGGGAGCATTCTGATAGGCCTGGTACCGTAGTAGGAAGTCAGAAGACAGAAGGTCGTT
The DNA here is from genome assembly GCA_039778275.1 of Seiridium unicorne. Taxonomy (NCBI): domain Eukaryota; kingdom Fungi; phylum Ascomycota; class Sordariomycetes; order Amphisphaeriales; family Sporocadaceae; genus Seiridium; species Seiridium unicorne. The sequence goes on from JARVKF010000440.1 coordinate 771,905, forward strand.
CCCACCTCTCGGGCTTTCCAAACACAGCCTCGAAATCCCTAGGTTAAAAGTGTTTCGATCGGCAGGTGAAACGCATCCCATGCTCGACGAGAGAAAGCTCCCCTCCCAACGGCTGGTCACTGGGATCCAAGACGTGGATAGTATTAGAAGTTCGATACCATTTAGTTGGTTGAATTGAAGGGCAATCTCCTCCATTATGAGTCAGAAACGAGTTGTCACCGCCGTTAGGGGTCCACCTCAGGTTCATCAGCTGGTTGATATCCGAGGACGTGAAGAGGAGCCTGAACAGTCGGTGAGTTGAAGCCCAACTCAAGCAGGTATTGATGGCTGGGTTTGGGTGGCAGAAGAATCAAGAGAATGACCGGTGATCGTGTCTATAACCTCGCCGACTTCGTCAACAGTCCCACATAAATCCCATGTCAATACCAATCCGTGAGGGAAGGTTAGCGCCGACACGGATATTGTGGGGCATAAAGACAAAAGTCCGGTCCGCGCATCGGTCCATGCATCGATCCACACACTTACATATGCAGGGAGGGCAAGTCGAAAAGTCCCGACATTCACCTATGCCCATGCATGATGTCTTCAACCGGACCACGTGTGAACCACCTGACAAGATGTGCGGTCAGCAAGACTCATTTAGTGCAAGACCATCGTGTGTTATATTACCAATCAGTGTAGCTGAAGCAAGTATGGTGAATGTGATCAAGAGAAGCTGGCTCCTCCATGGACCAGCGCCGCGTCACTGAAACCCCACCAAGGCTCACGATATTTGCGGCAGAAAGCGGCAAATTACGCGAATCGGAAGACCAATACAGTTGCAAATAGTAGGTCAATATGTGATGAAAAGTACCATCATGTGAGCTGTGGACTTGAAGTGCTCGCTTGCATCGTACCCATTTCGTGGGGGATTGCCTGTCAAGAGGGTCTGGTGGAGTCGTTGGGCTGTCAACATCGTCAATACGTAGGTATGCATCAGGAGGTGGTCACGGAAGAATGCACAGATCCCCACACACACCCAAACGCACTCAATTAACCTGCAATTAAACCACAACAATAAATAAATCCAGATATTAATTTGTATTAAAGTATAGGTAATTAAAATAAAGGTTAGCGATTAATTCGTTTGCCGTTATTATCCTTAATTTGTAACTATTTATTAGGTATATTATTATATATTTTACGGAGCTTATCGTCGCGGATCTTTTTAAAGAGGCCCTTTTTAGCCAGCTTTTTTAATATAAATATATTATAATAAGGAGATTTTTTGGTATTACCTTTAATTACGTTTATAATTACTCGATCTTCGATCGGGTTAATTTTAGGATATTTAAATGCGTTTATAATATAATTATTAAGGTAACCTCGATCCTTTTTAAACCTTTTAATTATAAAAATATTATAAGATTTATTACCGTCCTTTTATAAAATAAATCGATTATTATATACCTTTTTTAAATCTATAAAAACCAATTTAAGCAGTTTTATATATATATTTTTATCTATTTTATTTATATTATTTATATAAAATTTATATTAATAAATTTTTTAAATATATAACCTAATAAGGATTAAAGCGTAAATTATAGTTTAATCCGTAACGTTTTTTTTCACGAATTCTTTACCTTTTTTCGTAAAACGGGTTTTAATTACCGGCGTTATCGTAATTAGGAAATTAATAATTTAAAATTACGGTTTAATACGTTTTTAGGCTTAGGTTTAAGGTTTAAATAATAAGGATTTTAAAGGCTATAATTTAGTTAATAAGTCGATCTTCCGTTATTTAAATAAAAAAATATTTATAATAATCTATAATTCGTAACGGTTTTTAAGTTTACGGTAAATATATTACCTTTCTTTATTTATTTAAAAACCGAAATATTATTCGTTAATAACCACTATTTATTTACGCTAATTAAGGTTAAATTAATAATTATTTTCGATTTTATATTAAATTTATTTAAAATATAATTACTATTTTTTCTTAATATTACTTATATAAAACTTTTTATAAATAAAATACTATTAATAAATAAATATCCTCCTTATTATCGTTTTTTTAAAACACTCTTTTTAAATATTAATATCTTATATAATATTAATTTACGGCCGGTAAACCTTTTTATATATAATATTAATAAATAATTAAAATAAATAATTATTAATAATAATAACGTTTTTTTTAATAAAGATTTCTTTAAGCTTATAAGCGTTTAATATTAATACCTTAAAGTCGTTATAAAAGGTTTTATTATTAAGATTATTATAATTTTAAAATACTAAGCTCTTTTTAAACTCCGGTAATAAAGCACTTATAAAAATAATCTTATTTACTTTAATTTTATAAACAACTTTCCGCGAAACTTTAAAATATTCGTAAACAACTTTAATAATTATTTAACCCTTCTTTTTACCTAATAAATCGTAATAAAAGAGGAAGTCTTATACGTTATAAAGCTTAACCCGGCGTAAGGTATTAAAATCGGTTTGGCCTTTTAATTTAATTATAGTTTCGAAACGGCTTAGCTTTTAATAAAAAAAAAATAATTACTAAAAAAAGGAGCTTTAAGCGATAAATAATATACAATAATAACTATTTAATTAGTATGGTTATTGCGTAATTGATAGGAGAAATTGGTGGTGCAATTAAAATCTGGTGGTGTTGTTTGGGTGTGTGTGGGGATCTATATATTCTTCCGTGACCACCTCCTGGCATGTATGTGGTAGAGTTACACCCGCAAAAAGGACACGGTACTGCGCGCTCGGACCGTCACCTTACCATGTTATCGGATCGTAGCTTCCTGATGACCTGATGTGCGACCCCAAAAATTAAGCTTGAAAATCACATTCTACAGTACGGCCTTGGCGCTTGTCACATTAGATCCCTGGCCAAGCTCGGCGAATACCGAGCACCAAAGGGCCTCAGCGTCTAGCTCATAGCAGATTAGCATGATGGGCGGTCAAGACGGCCTATCGTTTGGCTTCTTGAAAGAGGAATCTCCGTTGAATCCTCCCTTGTATCCAAGCATGGTAAAAGTCCGTGAGCTGAAGGCCCGGGTCACACATGCCAGGGTGTGAAGCGACATCTCTGACAATAAGGGCCGGATTTTTATGGCTGAGCAGGACGGACTTTTGGCATGGGAATGAATGTTGACCAGCCAACGTTTCAGCTCCGGCTAATCGATTCATCCCAAAGGAAGATTCGGGATCACTATCGCTGTCCTATCGTTGTATCGTCTTGCAATTTCTTCGGCGGGCAGGTGTCTTGGGTTTGTTCAGGGATGCAAGCTCTCCCACCCCTGCAGCACTAGTTAAAGCATCCACCGCGGGGTTCATTCATTCTTCAGCGGGACTTCCATACGACGCTGTACATAGTAGTAACGGTACACCGGCAGGGTACGTACATTACCTTTGAAGCATGAAAGCTGGTATTGGATTCTGCAAGCAAAGTTATCCTTGCGCTTCCAGTCTCTGCTCCCGCAGAACTCTATACATTTCTGTGAGGCCGCCTGTTCGACCTCACTCGTAAGTATATGCATTGCATGTTGAATCGTAGTTCCGTGGATGGTGGAGAGAGTCATTCTTTTCTATGCCATCGGAACGGAAACGGACAGATAGGTTCGGGGTTCATCGTCGCTCGGCGACGGACACAAGGGCTCTACTTCTCGTATTACGGGCAGCGGTACCCCTGGCAACACTTTTACCATGGAAGCCGATAGTAAATCTTCAGCAGCCCGGGGTTGAGATTTTGAGGTACATCCCGTGTGGGGTCATTTGCACACCAACTATACACTTTAGTTATGATGCCTCTGCTTGTACCTTCTTGTTGAATGCACTAAAAAGGAGCAATCACCATGACAAGGTTCGGATTCCAGATCATCCATTGGATCGTCTCGCATGAATCTCAGTCTTGGCGAGTTGGTGAATGGCGGCTCAACTCATCACCCTACGTCACACCCTCCTGAGTCTTTCCTTGAGTTCTAGTTGCCCTCCGTCGCAAAGATTTGATCACTTCGAGTCTGATGGACACGCCCCGTCAGTTCGTCTAGGTCAAGGTCATTCCTTCAACCGAATGGTTTTCTGGAGCCTTCCAAAGGCTCGGGTTCGATTCTTACAGACAGGGTTCTCTTCTGCGGATTCGCCTACAACTAGCTACATAGAATATCACTTGATACAAAAATTGTTCAAGACCTGGGTGCTGGGTTGGGTGGGGCAATATTGACAGGCCCTGTTCTGTAGCTCAATTGAAGCCAGGTAGCCGCTGTTCCTTGCATATCACCCTGCCCCTCCCTGTCAAAAATTCGATCCATGCATCAAAAGCCTGATTGGTCCGATGCAACATTGCCACAGCAACAATTGCCAAAGCCAAATTGTCACATTACAGTCCAGGCCGGCCCCTCAGCGTGAACCTCCTGCTTTCGACATATCGCATAGATGTAGTCAAGTGTTTCGCAATAGCCCCTCGCACCCAACTTACCATCCGATTGGCAATGGAAGCGCTCAAGCTAGGTTAGTTCACTGCTCCGGCACCTATAAGGTTATCTTGGCTGCTGTTCCCATCGGCCCCCCGACAAGTATATAGTACTCGTACTACCAGCCTTGTCCTTGTGAATGAAAAGGTATAAACTACATTTGTCAGGAGTGATCAGACCAGTTATAGGTCACATCGTCACATCGGGAATCTGTCATGCTGAAGAATTCACCGCTCTCGGATGAGATTGTCGGTCTTTGTAAGTCGAGATGCCTGCAAGATGTCCGCCGGATATCTATATAAGGTGGTCAGAGGTGCTGCAGAATAATCTCGAATCTCTCCGCATCATTCCCATCCAACTCTGCATTCTTCCAATCTCAGGTCCATAATTTCCAGATACCAATATCCATCTCTACCTTCAGACTCTTTCTCAAGTCTAGCCTACCTATCCCGATCACTACCACCACCAAACCACCACCAAACCACAAGATGCAGATGAAGACTTATATCACTGTTTTGGCTCTTGTAGCCACCTCTGTGGCAGCTCCTGTACCAGAACCGACGAGTTGCAGCACAGGTGTAAGTTTCTGTCGCAGTCTAAAACCACTACGTCATAGCTAATGTTTAATGTTCAAGAGCACTGTCGCTTCTCGAGGCTATGGTGTTGTCTGTGTGGGAGACTCGGCTTCGAAGCGAGAACCAGTCCCGGCCCCGGAGCCAGAATCAGTAGAAGTTGTAAGTCAATCGTTCGACAAGTTGAGGGGCGATACCACGGGCTGAATGGCTAACCACAATCATCAGGGTTCGAGTGGAAGCGGGCAAGCTCTGACGAAGAGGACGGGCATGGGTATCATCAGTTCGGGCAATGACGACGCTTGAAAAACGGCTTGAAACGGGCTGCCTTTACCGACGAGGCGATTCTTGATGTGATTGGCTGGGCCAAGTTGAGCACTTCTCGACTTGAGTCTGATTTCGCGACCAATCACAGGCGTTATGGAGACTGTCGGCGTTAACCCGCGAGGGTTCTACGACTAAAGACCTAATCCTTTTGGCGTTTCTTCATGTTCCGGAATTGGTACTTGATAGCATTTTCAGATTACTCAAAATTTATTCGAATATCATTATTTTGTTACCTAAGCCCATGCCTTCCCTGCTGGTGGGCGTGCGACGGAAACTTGGATCGGTTCTATTTCGTGCATGGTTGCATACGGATATCGATCGCACGATGCAGACAGATACTCCAAAAGTTCTGGTTCAGAGCCCCGTGGCAGGTAGCCACGGGCCGAGGGTGAGTCGGGGCCGAAATTGGGGTCGCTGCTTTGCGTTAGCCGCCAAGCACAGATCATTGCCCCGACTCTCGCGTCGAACCATTTTAATCAACCACTCAACTTCGTGCAAGATTGCGAACAAGGGGCGGGAGGGCGGTTATATCACGTGAGTCTCTAGTGAACAGCCAATCGCAGGCTTATCTGAGGCCAAGGAGCATAAAAGCCTTCCCAAAATAGGATTAGAAGCATGAAGCTTGGGGCCGCTAGGAAATATGCAGGGGGCGCAATTGGCTTCCCCCAATCGCGCTCGACTTCAAACACAGCAAGGATTGGAACCAACGGAACACACCACACCACCTCACAGGGCCCGCGTCGGTATTTTCAGGGCCATGCATCCCCTTCCTCTCTCACCGTCGGCTCTCAGGAGCTCCAGAATCTTCAATTCACGAGACGAGCACCGCGACAATGGAGCAGCCACCGATCATGGCAGCGCCGTCAACATCACGGTCGAAGACCCAGTGGGCCAAGCCTCAAGATTGGGACAGGTATCGGAACACGATAACGGCCCTGTTCATGTGCCACTCACTTCCCGTTGTGATGCGCATCATGCGCGAAGAGCACCAGTTTCATGCGACGTAAGCGCACTCTCCCGCCTTCAATGTTAGAGCGCTTTCACGGCATAGTAACACGAGATGCAGCCCTAAAATGTTCCAGTCTCAGATCTACCAGAAGTGGGGACTGCGGAAAACCAAACCTGGGGAGGCGAAGAAAGAAGCCAAGGATCGCAAACGGCGACGCGAACAGTCGGAAGACGTTGAAAGTGTGGCCTCTTCCTCACGCTCTTTGGATCGCACCGCGACAGAGAATGTCAGCGTCTCGGGTAGGAGTTTGGTGTCTACTTCGTCGGCAGAGGTTGCTCCATGGCGAGCTCCTTCGGACAGCAATCTTCTTGCACCGCCGTCCCATGGCAATCAGGCAGGAGCATCGGCAAAGGCCGATACCCACCACCCATTAGATGACCCAGACGAATCCGGCTCTATCACGACAGCAGCCGATTCACAGGCAGGAGTCCCAAGAGCATGGACCGAGTTTCTCGACAAAGCCCAAATACCTTCCCAGCAACCTGGTGATGATATAAATAATGTCTCCTTGGCCACAAGAGAGTCCGGGATAGGCGGCGACCAAAGCTTCCCCGATGCAGGCTCATATCATGCCAACGAGTCGGGCTCCTGGATATCAACTGTGATGTTACCGACACCCCCAAATTCTGTGGCCCAGTCACGTCAACATGTCCCTTCCGCTGTTGAATCTCGCTCATCGGGCTCTTCCGCGAGATCGCGAGCATCACGCAGCTCGCCTTCCCGTGATGAATATCAGTCCCCCCCAAGTCACAAACGCGCTCGAACAATGGCCACATATGAAAGACCGATGGGGTCTATATGCCATCTTGATTTGCCTCAAAAGCTACTTCTCCCTGAGAAGTCGATGTTTTATGCTCGCCATTTCATATCCAGTACATTTTCTACTGGTTTGTGGGCTTTGTCACAGTCGTCTGATCCAACATTATTCGATACAGAGTGTGGCAAGCTTGAACAGTGGTACAACGACTTCAACCCTGCTTTCGATTGTCTGAGAGAGCAAAAAGTGAAGCGAGCATTTCACCTCCTAAAAAGATGCTTCGCGAATACAAAAACGATTATCGAGCCACAAGATCCGAGAGTAGTCATTTACGTTTGCCAGCAAGCAATACGTTGCATGTTTTACGATACCTTGGGGCGGAATCTTTCACAAACGCTGCTCAAATATATCACTGGGTTGTGCCAAGTATTATTTGGTACGCAACATCCATTATATATTATGCTCAATCAGCTATCTGGGATGGATAGCTTTGATTTTGCGCAGACCATCCGGCCTTTTATGGATTGCTATTTCGATCATTTAGAACCATTCCTAGAGCAGTCGACCAATGCCTTTGGACACATCACCGAGATGCGCGGCTTGACCATCAGTCTAATGGAAGCCACGGGGATGATGGGAATCTACGAGGCCAAACCTGTTCTCGACTCGCTCGTACGGAAATCCCGGTCTCAAGGCCTTCCCAGTATGCTTTTAATGGTGGAAACAGCTGCCATTTTGCAGCGAAATCGGTTCTACAGAGAAGCATTGTCCTTGCTTTCAGAGGTGCGCGAGTCAGGGGAAGCGGAGTCGTGCCCTTATGAATACATTTATGCGGGAATCATCCTGATACTCACGTACCAGAAGATGAAAGATGGCGATGCAGCACTCCGCGTGTGTTACGAGCTAGTTGACTTTCTCTCTAAACCTCCCAGCAGCTACCCTGGATATCCTGACCAGTTATCCATGTCTTTGAGACAGTACATGGGGTCAAGACAAAGTAGCTTGTTGTTGGTTTTGGGGAAATTAGAAAGGGGATTACGCGATGCTGGGCGCATAGACGAAGCAGAGAAGATACAGGCCCGGTTGGACCGTGGCGTAGCCGACGAGTTGGGGGTTGAGGAAATTAATGAGGATGCTGAGATCGAACCATTAGTGTAACGTTGTTCATAGCCTGGCGTTCTCGGATCATGAAGGAGGGTAAGCGTTCAATTTCAATAAGTCTTTCTAGAAACTGTTCATGAATGGCGTGTAACTATTGCCCACGCCTGTCTAAGGCTGTTTATATTGATAAGTGCTGGAGTTCAAAACCCGCAGTTCTGAAAGATAGCGTTAAAAGTGGGCCTGGAGCAGAAAACCATGTGCTTGTCAAGTCCCCACCATTTGTTGCTTTGTTCAAGGGTCTGCGCGTTTCCTACCACGGCGTGTGCCACTGGCCTAGCGGCGAGGTATACTCGTTTATGCGGGACGATAACAGCGAAGATCCACTACAACTTCTCAACTGACATACATACCCTCAAGCTTTGGGAGGCAGAATTATGACATACAAGGCAAGGCCGTTGCACTGATGGCATTGATAGGTGCTGTTGATGTCTCCTCTTTTCTTTTCTTTTTACTATGTAGGTTGCATCGGAGAATCACCTCCGAGTTTGTGTCCATGCAATCACGTGTGAACCCCCCTCCGAGCGGGCCGAGGCTCTGCGCTAACTTAGATCTGGAAGCCCCGTTCAAATGTCGATGATGTCAGCCACCCGTATGTACATGTAGGTAACGTATTGCCGCTTGACATCCTACAGCGACAAAATTTCGAGGGGTAGAAATTCAGTGTAGGTTTCCGGTAATCCAAAGACATACCAATAGATTTGAGTTCTCGACATAAGCATCTGGAAGAGCAACAGCTTTAGATTTAGACAGCCGTATGAGCATTTAGAACTTGTTGAACGAGCATTCTGGACCATAAAGAAAACCTACGATCCCGATCTGGTGGTTCAGATATTTCTCCAGATCTGTACTTTGGGGATTGGTCTGCCTTTCTTACGGCATTCGGGCAGTAGTGGCTTGTTCTCGGCCCTATAATTGGATCAAAACAGAGCGTTCTTGGGCTAGCTCGGTAGTCTATTTGGATTAAGCCACTGCTAACAAAGAAACCACGGACTATTCTACGTCACTTCCCGCTCATCTTCCACACGTACGTCCGCACTGTTGTGCGGGCATGTAGCATGTTTGCTACGAGGTGATTGTTTCAGGTCGTGTCGTCATGACTACCGCTTTGTATATAAAAGTCGTTCTGCGCGTCTGCGATACCATGACCAGCACCTCAGATCACATAGACCACGAATTTATAGTAACCGACATATCTCTACTAAAACACACTACAACTCTCACATCATCACCTCCGCGATCTCACCGTCAAAATGCCTTACCCTGATGAGTTTGAAGGTTTCATGATCAATGAGCTTGGAAAATACAAGGAGTTCAAGAAGCAGACCGTATGTTATCAGCACGTACCTATCATTTCGATTTGTTATTGACTTTCCCCTCTCTTTAGTTCAAGCCAAAGAAGTTTGGTGACCACGATGTTGATATCAAGATCGAGTGCTGCGGTGTATGCGGCTCGGATGTCCACACCATCACGGGGGGGTGGGGAGATGCGCCCACTCCCATTTGCGTCGGGCATGAGGTCGTAGGCAAAGCAGTGAAGGTGGGCTCTGCAGTCAAGGACGTTAAGGTCGGCGACCGTGTCGGTGTCGGCGCTCAAATCTGGGCTTGCTTGAAGTGCCCTCAATGCAAGAGTGATAACGAGAACTACTGCCCGCACCAAGTCGGTAAGTGCGATCTATATCCTCCTGAAAAAAATATATTCCCAGGACTGATAGCCTTCTAGATACCTATGGTGCACCATACCCCAAAGAGGCAGATCCTGATGAGACCATCTCGCAAGGAGGTTACGCATCACATATCCGAGCGCACGAGTACTTCGTGTTCCCCATTCCAGACGCCATTCCATCGCATCTCGCAGCGCCAATGATGTGTGCAGGCTTGACCGTCTACTCGCCCTTGGTACGCGCCGGTGTCGGTCCTGGAAAGCAAGTGGCCATCGTCGGTCTTGGTGGCTTGGGTCACTTTGCCGTCATGTACGCTGCCGCTCTTGGCGCCGAGGTCACGGTGATCTCCCACTCGCCCGACAAGAAGGATGACGCTCTGAAGTTGGGTGCGAAGCACTTTGTCAGCTCGGGCGATAAGGATTGGGCGAAGCCACTTGCCTTCACGTTCGATTTCGTCCTGAATAGCGCAGACATGACTCACACCTTCAACCTCGATGATTACTTGTCGATCCTGAAGGTCAACAGCCGCTTCCACCAAGTCGGTCTACCGGATGAGCCCATTAAGGAGCTCCATCCTAAGCAGTTTGCATCTAACGGATCAAGCATCGGCGCCAGCCACATCGGTTCACGACCTGAGATTCTGGCTATGTTGAAGCTATCTGCCGATAAGAAGCTCTTCCCCATGGTCGAAACCCTACCGGTTGGCGAGAAGGGTTGTGCTGAGGCAGTTGAGCGTGTCAAGAACAACAAGGTTCACTACCGTTTCACCCTTACCGACTATGACAAGGCTTTCGGTGCTTAGGTCAAGGTTGTGCGAAATATGATACCATGAAAAATGGCGTTGGCATTTAATATGGAGTATTGTACCAACTGTGGGGCTGTTATGTAGATATACTTCCTCACATTAATCATACCGGTATACTACTTTGCTTGCGTGTGTAAGTAGTTAAGACCTATTATTCTGTCCCGATAATCCTTGGACTCCTTAATATTCTTGGATATCCTTCCTTTTGCCAATCAATCAGATGGCTGCTGTTGGTTTCGTGCTCCACTTTTCGACTGTCTTCACCGTGCAATTTGCTAATCCGTATGCTCATTTCATCAGCATGTCTTTGAAATGTGACCGGTAAACAAAAGAAGCGCATTGGCATGTCCAATACGAAAAGTGTGATGCGGACTATAGATGCGGCATGCTCGGAGGGATACGCTAAAGAATCGTGATCATCCAGGAAATTCCTCCTACTCTTCTTCACAAACTTCCAGATGATCGGTCTGTCAGTCATACTTAATGATAATTGCATGGTCCAATTGCTGATAGTTGACGTAGGCATTGATCTTGTGGCCCATCCATGATGTCTTCCACTGATCGCTTCGCCGTAATTGAGACACGTAGGTCTCATTTCGGTCGTAGGAATGGGTGGGCTTCGGTGTTGAGCACATAGTCATCGAGGCTGATTACATCGGGTGGTGAAAAGGCCAGATAAAAGTACTTCAGTGTTTCAGCCAACCAAAAGCTCTATTGTCAAGTCAACAATAGCTTATAATCCAACGTTCAAAATCACATACCTCCATATAGTCCTCATTGTTCGATGTATCAACGGGCTGCGTGACGTCTGGAACCGATCCGCTTGCGTACTGGGTATATGTCGCGTTTCTGACAGCCAAAAACATATCCCATGCCGCATCCTGAAACTCTTGTTGGCCCGTGATGCGGTACAAAATGAAGACACTCTCGATGGCCTCTGGTCGGAGTATGTATCGTGGGTCCTTGGCGGTGGTGAAGCCTTTTGGCAGATGTTGCTTCCACTCTCGTCGCTTCTTCTTCTCCTCCTCCCAAATATCGTCGTTCCATTTGCAATCGTTTCGAGACTTGCATGCAACCATGTTCCATCGTTCCGGGCCAACGCCGGACGGCATTGACCTGTAAGTATACATGCAGCCCCTCGTTAGTTTGGCACCGACCTCAATATCCTCTGGTCGATTGAGAAGCCGCCCACCGAGGGCGAAAGCGCCGCCAAGATAGCATCCAAGATGCTCGGATTCTGTATCCAGATGTGTTTCGCCTTGCTGGGGCGCGTCCACATTTCCTGCGATCAAAACATCATTCGCATCGGGTAACATGGGTCGGAAGAGCATGTGCTCGTTCGCTGCATTGAGAAAGCCGCGCGACATGGTGTCGTATATCGGCTCAGTTCCTTGCAATAAACCATGCATCTTCGGCAAATACTCATAGAGTGAGTCGGCACATCCCGCAAGAGTAAAGGAAGTGCCGGTCGTGACATCCATCTCGCTCATCGACACCATTTTAGGCCACAACCCTGGGATATTAGTCTTGTTCTGATTTCGAAAGAACAGGTTCATGACGCCAGACATGGCCGTGTAGTACTTTGGGTCGCCTGTTACTTGCGATAGCCGGGTCATTTCAAGAGATAGAGTCCCAGGTGACGCCGAGACCACGGAGTCTTCCACAATCAAACCCTTGCCAGATTTGGCTTGCTCAAAATTAATGAAGTCGACGGGCATACGATTCGCTGTATTGAAAGCTCCATAAAGGAGGTCGCCAAGTTCTCGAGCCTTTGCGAGCAAAACAGGTCGACTACTCAGGTCGTAGGCAGAAAGCAAGCCTCCCATGTAGCGAATGTTGGTTTCGAAGGTATTCACTCGATCTGAGGTGGAATTACCGAAGTCGATTTCTGCCACAGCCGCGACTGCTTCGTCAAACTCTGCCCTCATGCCCATGATCCAGAGAGTATCTAACGAGTCTACCAGTGTCGCTGCCCATCCCGAGAACTGGTCACGATACCCTCCGGTTACTGGCATAAGTGCATCCTTCATCCATGCGAATTTGCGGTATGCTTCCCAATCTCGTTGAAAAGTGTGCCGGACCTGTTCGCGCCTATGCTCTCTCACTTGAGCTTCTTTGAAGGTCTCAGCTGGAAATTTGTACTGAACTCTTGGAAGGTGCGCAAATTTGCTGAAAGACACTCGAGAGAGCTCGGTGATAGGATACTCGTATTCGACTTTGCCCCAGTCGAAGCTGCTGGGTTTTACTCTGAGAGGCGAAGACTGGTCCTCTGCATTCATGAACTTTGCCAACCGCACTGACTCCAATGTGGGGCGCAAAAGCCATGTTGTGTAGTAGAGGTAACAAACTACGAGACCACATCCGATTGAACCGAGTCGACTGCGAGTGTTTCGAGAAGTGCGATATATTGCTCCCATTGCACCCACGCTCGGCGACTGAAACGATCACACTGGATTCGCGCGTACCGCCACTTCTCGTATTAACACTACGATGCTGAGAACAAGCCACAGCAGCCGTGGAGGAGGTAGCAGAGTTAATGAAGTGAATGCAGCGAAGAGGATCAAAACAGCAGCTGAGCTTGTCGCATCTTGGACGAGGATCACACCCAGAATGGTAACAGGGGCAGCTTCTGGAGAATTGGCCTTTGGAGGAAAAATACTCTGATTACAGCCCTCAGCCCTTGGGCTAGGTGCCGATAAGGGCGAGACATTTGGCCTACGGCTCGTGACCTTTTGAGGCCTTGGCGAATTGTACGCCCAACTCAGAAGGTTGCAGTGCCGCTGTTGGCTTGAGGAGCTTGGAGATCCCGGAATTGAATGATTCGTCCAATTCCAATCCAAGACTTGCTTTGCGCACTTGACCGCTTTTCACCACCTAGCACTAGGCGAGGAATTAAAATGGAAATTTGACGAACGAGGCCATCATTATATTCTATTGAAGAGTGCTTGAATGGAGCCGAGAATGAAAAGGTGCGACACAATGCCCTGAAATGGATAGGGCACTGGAGACTCCCGATCTGGAAACGTCTTACCAGCATGCCCGCGGTGATCTATGGGGTAGCTCTCCTTTAGTGCTCGGCTCCAGGTTCTCGGGGAAGGCCAACTAACACTATTGGCGGAGCCGGCGGTTAATCCAAAGGCTAAAGTACGGTCCCACCACCTTGTCCGAATCACAGCACCTCTTATCTGAATCCTTCTGGTCCTGCGTGGTGGACGAATCCTGACCCAGCCATATTCATACCGTGCGGGTCTGAGTGCGTATGTCCCCTCCATGCCATGCCATCCGCATGATGGCGTCAATTCAACCGCTCACCTTCTCGAAGGTGCAGCAGGGTGATCCAAACCGCTGATGAACCTGTAACCAGGCAAAAATCTTCTTGGTTTTACGGTTTATAGACTCCTGGTCGTAATAAAATTACGAATAATACCAAGTAAGCAAGTGGAACAAACCACGAAATCCCTGCAAATTCACATCGAGTGGCTTGCGTTATTTCGCACCACAGATACGGTATCCGTTCGTCGGGCGATCACAACCATGTCGCTACAGTGTGCCAGAATTTGGATCCGGCAACCGCGCTTCTAAAGCACCAATCGCCATCTGCCGGGCAAGGCAAGCTAAAATTGGCGACGATAACACCATCCCACCGCTCTCTGCGGCATCTAACAGTTTCGAAGCGCGGGTGGTCGATACCCACTTTGCCGATGGTTCAGCTCATTAATTGCTATAATGTTGTCCTATCAAATAAGAATACAGGTCTAAGCCTAGCAGCAATAAAGTGGTACAGAGAACTTCTCACCCGTGGAAACCCCACATTATAAGATCGCCCATAACGACAGGAATCGTTGTCCGTATCTATGAAACGCTCAGTTCGCTGATTTCGCATGCTTTCGTGTGTGAGGACCCCAATCTGTAGGTGATCTCCGAGATCGAATGTGACTGCTTCTGTTCAACCAGGGGAATACTGATAACCTGGCAAGACTTACCGGGTACGGAAGTAATCCTGGCTTGCTCGGCCCACATCTGTCCAGTTCCTTGGCCAGTTCGTGCCAGTGTTCTTCAAACTTAAGTTCCTCGCTTGCTGCCTCTCGTCTGCTCAAGTCCCATGAAGATCTTTCCTTCAGTCAGGAGATCCTCAGCTTCACGAGGCTTGATGTCAACGCACACCGGGCTCGAATCGTTACACGAATGATCATACGTACAAGGTGATGATTGGAAGCCCTTCACACACCAGTAGATAAGGATTCTGTCGCAAGTGTATGCTGACCTGTTCCAGGCCTGCATTCATGGCTTTCGCGTCGCTAAAAGACCCACTCCCACCCAGCCGATCAGCGTATGTGCGGCCTGCACCCTGGCCACTAGCGCTGTAGTGGCCACAACGTTTAGCGACGTTAGCCTTTCAGTGGTCGTCAACGCGTCTATGCGGATTCCATCTTACATCTTACAATGTACCCATCGTGCCACCATCCGGGCAGTATCCGACGGCTGAACACAACGCCACGGGCTCTGAGGGCAAGTTATATCAACCTTAGGGGAACCATATCCTGCTCTGTTACCCATATTCAGCGCATCTCGATTCCCATATCTCCCAGGCGCAAAGCCCACGTCTTTGTTTTTGACACTATTAATGGCATGCTGGCCATATTCCTAGCCCAACCCGGTGGCCGACTCGCAAATAATCATTCCGGACCGCGTCCCGGGAATTCTCGTCACCGTGCAGTACGTGCCTAATTCCATACACGGTAGAAGGTTGCATTCGAAAGGGGCACCCACCCATGCCTTACTCATTAACAAATCAAGTTGTCCCTCTGGCTGATGCAAGCGAGCCACTATTTGTGGGCCGTACCGCTTCTTGACGAAGTCCCACTTCCGGCCCAGCATCAGACCATGCACACTGGCTGTGGGGGCCGATGATCCCTCAACTTTCGACGCTGTTATTGGTCATTTAGGCGCTCCCTGCTGTTGGTGATAGCTTTACAGTTTGCGGCATCAATGCAACATCATCTGCAGATGATATGATGATATAAGGGCCTGCGCAGCATTTTGCCTTGGGTCCCTGTCCGTGTCCTCTTTCTACATTCCTATAAGCCCTCAACAGCCATGATCTGACCTTTCGTGCTTCTATATGTCCCCCTTGAGACTATATGAATATGTAAATTTACTTTGACGTCAGACCTCACCATGGCGGACATCGTCGGAGCTATCGCAGCGATTATAGCAATTGCGGAAACACTCTCGGAAGCTATCAAGGTATCAAAGGAAATATACAAGGCTCCACGGGAGATCCGCATGCTAGAAGTAAGTAACGTGAGAGCTTGCGACAAGGCACGAGATACTAACATGTAGCTAGGAGGAAGTCCAGATCTTCCGCGATATAATCCGAACAATTGATAATGCAGGAACGACTTCCTCTGATAACGTACTGTCTCGTCCGCTCCGTCGAGCACAAGAAGTCGCCAATGATGCCCATATTCTCTTGACGACTCGATTATTAAATAAAAGGCTCAACAGGGACCGCCGCATAGCATGGATGAGGAACAGACACAAGATTAGTTCCCTCCGGAATAGGCTCAAGGATGTCACCGATACGATATCTGCCGCTATTGGTGCGGATCTCCTGTACGTGCCATGCATATCCGCACAATACTTGATGTTAGCTCACATGATTCAGGTCGTCCACAAGGCAACTCAATACGTCATTTGCAATACTCCAGAGGCAGGAGATTGCTACACGCTCTTTGACATTCCCCCAGAGCCAAGGCTTAAGCAAAGTAGACACGACTCTGAGGATAGAACAATCAGAGAGCACCCCCATTCATCGTTTCCTCCCCCGATATTCGACCTCTTGGTCCATAGGCTTCCTTTCTGGGCACATGAGCCACCGTACTCCCGCAAGGGTTGATCGCCAATCGCCACAGTCGGGGGAAACTGACACGGCTGGTGGATATGGAACACATCAAACAACCCCGATGGGGATCCTCGAATGTTCTAAGAACTTTCGACCGGAGACATATACATCTCTTGAAGCCACACCAAGATTGTTCAGTTATGCCGACAGTCAAGGCTTGTTTACTGATTTCACTCGAGTCATAGAATATCAGATGTTCTACTCTGCTTCGCCGAGATCTTGGGTGCGTATCGATGTATCGATCACGGTTAACCCGGACTCTGCGTATTGCGAGAGCTTAACAGCTCTGACAACATCTACCAAAGACGGCGAAGACTTCAGTCGATGGTCCAATGGTCTCCCATTCAGTTTGACAAAGAAGCTGTGCTCATTCCTGGACCAGGCCCAAACCGAACAGGACAGCTATTTGGGTATGTGGTTGGGTGCCTCAGAAAAACTTGAGTTGTCCGTGCGACGACCGGAATTTCAGGCAAAGGAATACTTGAAGGGACTTACAGCAACACTGCACCATAGAAGGTGCCCGATCTATCCGGAATCCAAGGTTATACAACAATCACTACACACATATATTCACAACTGTGAATTTATCGCATATGTGGATTCGCGGTGGGCGTCATGCTGGCGTTTCGGGTCGGACAAATCACAAGTGGATAGCCTCCTATACATGCTGGACGCACTTCTTTGCTTGCGTGGGACACAAGGTGTTGGCCCGCTGGTTGGTGTGGTAGTTGACGACGTCAGCGGCATAGTGAGCGGCGTTCTGGTTGAAGTTCCAGGGAAAGGCAACTTGAACGATGTTTTGACCAAACCCCTCGACTTGGGGCAACGATTATCCTGGTGCAAGCAGCTCGTCCATATTGTATCCGCACTTCATTCGGCTGGGTTCTTGGTGGGTCAACTTGGGCAGGCACCAGACTCCTATACTGCCGTAGACGCCAACAACAACATCGTCTTCAGAGTTCTCCAGACCGACTTTCGGTACGATGTTCTGAAAGGAACTTTGCCTCCCGAGTACCGCCACCTGGGCTTGACCAAGGGGACCCTTCAGGCTTGTCCCCAGACTGATATATATCACCTAGGCCTGCTATTGTGGCGGATAGCTGCAAATCAGCACTTTGAAGTCAAGAGCGCGCAACTTCCTCCGCTAGGTGACGAAATTCCCCAGGACATAAGGAATATCATCGCAGCTTGTCGGGAGGAAGATCCCGACCAGAGGCCGCCCGCTTGGAAGCTCCTGGAAATGTTTTCTCGCCCATACGACGAAGAGTATACTGCCGTTGTCTCGCCCCCGGTAGTGGAAGAACGGGATGCTCAAAAAAGCTTGATCTGGAAACCGAAGCGTCCGGAAGAGTGCAGGAATTTGTTTGGGGTGCGAGTCGATTGCGATCTATGCAGAACCCGGACGACCGAGCATTATTTCCACTGCCAAATTTGCTTGGGCGGCGACTTTGATATCTGCCAGAGTTGCTTCAAGAACGGCCGACATTGCTTTGATGAGTCACACTCCTTGCGAGAAATGCGCGCGAGCAAGGCGGAAGAGAAGTATCACTCGTTTCCACGAGAAAACGGCATACGAGAGGTTTTGACAAAGTGGTGATCTTCAAGATTATCTTCCCAGACTTCAACGCCATGCAGGTCGTCGCATCTTGGAACGGACCGAGTACGAACAGCACCCAACGCGAAAGGAGCGACCCATAATCACATGGACATAGCTACAGGCCGTCTTTGAGATGGGTGTTTCTTGGAGACCTCCCGCGGAGCATCCCGGCACGCGTCGAAAGGGATTCGGACAAGTCCTTATGGGCTGAGAAAAAGAGTCGGCCTCAATGATTGACAATGACAAAGACATACCTTATCGATCTTCGAGGTGGAAAATCGGAGAGAATATCGCAACACAGTTGAAGCCAGGAGCCGAGCTTTCGGACCATAACAAACTGCGAGATGCGAACGCTTCGCACTGAGGAGTGGGTACGCCATGGCTTTCATGAGCGGACTCACAGGATATTGGAAAAGCTAGGCATACACTTATGCTTCACATCGGCCGAGACTAGAGTGACTGCGATGGATCTGGTTCGGGTGAATGGTTCAGAGATACCACGGCTTATGCCAAATACTACCAAAACAGGTGTACTGAATTCAAAATGAATAGAACGTCTTATGATCCCCATCTTACTTGTGGTCTTCGTCGTGAGAACTATGATTTCATACCTAACATTCTCACGACCAAAAGTATCGCAGAGATATGTTGAAGATATTGGTGGTGCAATGGAAATTCCCGTGATTGCTCAATAAATCGAAAGAGGCGATTATTCGGTGGTACAAACATGCCGGAGGTTGAAGCTTGAATGAGAGACGACGTGATAGCATTATAACAATAACCGCAACTACTATTTTCAGATGACCTAGAGAGTGAATGACTCCAGACTGTAACTTTCTGGGTGTTAGAGGGCGGGCGGGCCGAAGAGGGAGTGGGAAAGATACCCATGATTTACCCCGATAAGAATGGGAGGTTGACTACATGATGGGCTTTCCGAACCCGACAAGTAGACTTTCATGTCCTTCGGTCTCCCGATCGAGCCGCTATCCTTGAAAGGCATCCTGGGAAGTAGGTGTTATATTGCTGCTGCTAAGGCATCAGACTTTCCCGCACTCCTTGTGGGGTGCTACAAAGAACGGAGCTATACATTGTAGTCGTTACAAGTGTCGTTACAAGGGCACTTCAATACTATTTGATGATTGCATAGACTTTTTTCATATCATCGCTGCCCTCGTTACACTACCACTTCCGACAGATCTGAGTACAAGCCAGCGCCTACTCTATATCAAGTCCAAAAGGCCGTCTTCTCCCTTAGCCGGGGCCGTGCTTTTCTGGCCGTGATATGCTGACCAGGGATTTTCCTCCAGACCCGTGCTATCAACTCCGTTCACCGTCCAAAAGTGCTCTCGACTGTGCCGATCCTGCTGCCTCTAGAACAGGCCCAATAAGTCTTCACTATCCTTCTTCGGCGCGCCATCCGTCTGACCTAGTTGCTGCGATGGCGGCGGCGGAGCACTGCTACCGCTCAAATCCAAGCCCGCAAAGCCATTCATCAGGTCATTGCCGCCACCACTTGCGCTAGGCGCTTGAGGTGCGGGTGCATCGAACAGGCCCATCATGTCGGCCATACCGCCGCTCTGTTGCGTTGCGCTCACAGGGCTTTGCACGCGGTCAGGCGTAGCCGAGGCGCTGTTCTGCTCCATGGATGCCGGTGCGCCTCCATCGAAATCAATGTCCAAGAGATTCTCGATATTGTTCTGCGGTGCGGCGCCGTTTGATTGAGCGGCGGCGACGGCCGAGGCCACACTGGGATTCTCGGCAAGGTTCTCGCGCTGTTCCAAGATGGCAGCGCGTTGAATGGCATCGGCACCGTATCGGCCTTTGCCGACAAAGGACTCTGGTGGCTTGTGGTATACTGATGCGAGTGTAGATAGCTCAGCAAGGAGTTGCTCTAGTAGAGCCGGAGGGAGAGAAGTCATGGTTGTGGAAATGGGGGGCTTTTGCGAAAGGATGATGTTCTAAATGAATGATTAGCTAGATCTGGGAAGCGCAAATCGTGGTACATACCTTGGCGACATCGAGATCTCCAGACAGAAGTCGCCAGTAGACGTACGCTCTATCTCTGATGTCGGGGTTATCGTTGTCCGTCGTGGCGAACTGGAGTACTTTTTGTACAAGCCCCTGGCTGCTCTGTGGCTTTTTCAAGAACAGCTTCACCACAGCTGTCAAGATCTGGAGTTGTGTTTGTGTGAACTCTTCCACGAACACATCAACGAAACTGGCCAGGATCTCATCGGCGTTGCTGATCTTCTCAGCGTACTCTCCCACGATCCAGATCAGCGATCCTCGCGCATCCGGCTCGTCTAGCTCGTCGATGTATTTGCAGAGGGTGGGAATGACACCCTCGTATCCAGGGTATTTTCGGAGGATGTCCTTGATGACGACAACCACCTCCTGGACGACGTAGTTGACTTTTGTCGAGATCAAATCGAGTAATGCATTAACGCACTTTTCGCTTGCGCTTTCGATCTTAATAGCCACTTGCCCGATTGCCTTGATTGCTCGTCTTACGAAGTCCATGTCGACTTCGAGAGCATACTCTTTGAGCTCGCCGAGCAACTGCTCGAAGTTCTTCTCGTTCGCTATCCTAACCATAATCTCAAGTTTCTGAAGCTTCAAGTATGCAGGGTCATTATACTTGCAGAAAAATACTCGTAGCTGATTGCTGAGGATATCCGGCTTGGCTTGAAGTAGCAGGTCGATATTCCGGAGAGCGACATATTGAACCTCGGGAGCAGACGCAATAAGAGTAACCAAAGGTGGGGCCATCTTCTTCAGGTATTGTCGCACCAAGTCAGCGTTGACGAGTCTCATATGGATAAAAACAACCTTGACCGCGGCCAGAACCACACTAGGGTTGACATGCTGAAACTGCGGCGACACTCGCTCGCAAATGTGTTCGGATTCCTTGACGTCGGCGGGTGGGTAGGCAGCCAACGTCGAAAGAATAGTGACCCGTCCCCATTCCGTGCACTCGTTCAATGCCATCAGCAGCTTCTTCAAGACCGTCGGTGTGATGATGAGTGCGGCGGTTTCAGGTGCGGTCTCGCTGATTTCCCCCAGTGCCGTCACCGAGTTCGCAACGACCATGGGGTTCGGGTCGCCTATGAGTTCTTGCAGCGTCTCCAGGAAGCCGTTCTCTATGCACATGGTCGGGTTCAAGTCAAATAGTTTCGCAACACAGATCGCGGCTGTTTTTCTCACATATGGCGACTCGTCCCTCAGTGTCTTGCGCAGCGGCTCCTCCATGTAGTCCACCATCTTGTCGACGCGGATGCAGCCCATGGTCCGTACGGCCAGGGCGCGGATCAGAGGATTGGGATCCTCCGAGTCTTGGACGAAGGTATTGACAGCGAGGATGCATAGGTCCGGATGTGACTTTGCGTAGTTCCTGGGAGACTGTCAGCACTCGGAATGCATAGGCGCCACTCATCGGGTGGAGGGGGGAGGCTAAATGGGAAGGACAGGCAGGAATGGCCACAAAGCACTCACATCAGATACAGATAGACCAGTTTCTTTTGATCCAGATCGCCAGTCGCAATGTTCTTCAAAACATCTGGGAACAGCGCAGATACGTCCTTGCCCAACGTCATCGCCATAATCGTCTTTTGGATCGACTCCTTCCGTTCCCACGCATACTGGGAGACCAGACCTGCTCGCAGCTCAAAGGTCTCGCCCTTTCTAGGCACCGCAAAGGCGGCGCGCATGCGATTGACCGCCATCGTCGAGGTTGTGCTGAGTGTGTACTGTTTGGAGCTGTTGGTTTCGTGGTGTGGTCAGGCGAGCGCCGCTAGTCGAGATGGCCACCTGGAGGGTATCGAGGGGAATCAGGGGCCCTTTTAGGGCAGTCGTGAGTGCATCCGCTTTCCTCTCACCCTTTGCGTTTGATATCGGAGACTTTGGGCGAGGGCGTGATAGTGTTGAGCAGCTGGAAGCTCAAACGTCGCCGAATCGTCAATGTCAATGTGGAAGTGGTAGCATTAGCCCTTACCCCTTCATCCAATTGATTTCAGCCTTGAGGTGGCATTTGGACCTGTCGCGGGACCAGGCGCTAACGCCGCCGGTAGCCACAACTACAGCCACAGCTGGGGCTGGTGGGTCACGAGACACTCGCCCTGTGCCCTGAGCCGCGACTCTGATGATCCCTGGGGCTTGAGATTATGTGGAACAGCCATACAATTTCAACGAGCATCTCCTTTTGTTACTTGGGAGACCCTTGCAATGCCTCGGTAGTCTTGTTGAGCCGACGCAGGTCGTCACATCTTATCCCCTGGAATCCGCAAGCAGTTTCTTGTCAAGCTTAACACACCATTGGCACATAATTCGTGCATACATGGTAAGGTCCCATCTCTAGCCTAGGTGCCGCGAATGCACACTAACAACAGCAAACAGGCGAGCTTTCCAAACTTGAGGCGCCTCTTCATAGAGGCAAGGTCGGAGGACGAGGAACGCGCAGTCACACGACGAGCTGTAAGTTCTGATTATGGACCGTCATTTCGCAGATTGATAGATACTGACTCGTTGATCAGTTTTACAATGCGGTACTATTCATGGGTTCAGTCGCCGTCTTCAGTCTGGTAGCTCAAAGGATGAATGCTACAAGATGAATTCAGACCACAACATTAGGACTGTCTAGGCAGTCAATGCAATTCATACAAACCATGCTTCAAAATGCAACGTAGGTGAACAAGGTCATTAAGCAAGTGATGTTCTGAAACCACCAGCCGCCAGGTCTGCTCATCCGCGAGACTCGTCTCAGTCAGACTCGCTCTCAGAACCTAGAAATGCGAGGTCTGCCATCCTCTTTGTGACACGAGGCTTTGTTTCCTCTGCCTCGCTCTCCTGCTCGGATTCCTCCTTCATGGTGGCCGTGGCCTTGGCCTTAGTTCTCGAAGCCCGGCCACCGCGGCCCTCGCTGCCCCATAGCTCGTTCATCTCCTGAACGGCGCCCAGATCGGCCAAAAGTTCACGTTGCTCCTTGATCTCCTTAGCTCTTGCCTCAGAGAATCGCCCGGTCATCCCGGCATCGGTCAACATCTTCCTGAGGTGTCGAATCTTGCCTCTGCTGTCATCGCCGTACTCCTTCAATTCAATTCCCCAGATCTTACGAATGCCGCACTTCACCAATTGGCCTTGCAACTTCTTGATCTCCGCTTCGTCACCTGTTGGCTCCTTGGGCGCCGGCTTTGATGCTTTCGGCTTGGGTGCTGCTTTGGACGCTTTGGACCCTTTCGTCTTTCGCTTCTTGGGTGGGGCATCATCGATGACGGAAGATAAGTCCGAGGAGTCGTCGTCCACCGCCGGCTTGGTCTCCTCTTTCTTAACCTTCTTCTTCTTTGGAGGCTCGTCATCTATAACGGATGAGAGCTCCGAACTGTCATCATCGGCGGCCGCCTTGCTATCGCCTCCATCACCTGTAGCGACCCGCGGCTTCCCATCCTCATCAGAATCTTCCGCTTTGGTTTTGCTTGATAGAGCGCCCACGACCTCATCCTCGGGGCCTTTGATAAGGGCTTTCTTCTTCTCGGCGGATTCATCCTCGCTATCAGACTTGACCTTGGTACCTTTCGTGGGTCGCTTTCGCTTGCGCTCTGAAGACGAGTCCGGGTCGCTCTTCACTTCGTCCTCCTCATTGTCTGAAAGTACTGCCTTCTTCTTCGGTCGGCCTCTTCCTGCAACCTTCTTTGGTTTCGAATCTTCCTCGTCGTCTGAAACTAGGTCGCTAAGTTCCGACTCAGACTCAACCTTGTTCTGGGGCTTGGTGCCACGCTTCTTGAGCTTTTCTTCATCCGAATCACTGAGATCACTCAATTCCGATTCGGACCAGCTAGCCTTCTTCTTCTTCGGCGCAGCTTTCTTCACGGCCTTTTTTGGTGCGGGCTCCTTCTTCACGGCCTTCTTTGGCGCGGGCTCCTTCTTGACGCGCTTGGGTTTTTGCTCGGGTTCCTCGCTCGACTGGCGCTTGACAGCAGCCTTCTTTTCGGGCTTCACAGCTTCTTCCTTCTTTGGCTCTTCGTCGCTTTCATCGCCCTGCTATCGGAGGGTGTCAGCTTGCGAGCCCCACTACTAGTTTAAGTCAGGATTGGGATGGCAGAGAGCATACAATTGCTTTGTGAATGATCTGCTTGCTGCGATCCTTCCAATCGGGCGACTCCTTGAAGAACTGCTCGGGCAAGTCCAGCTTCTCTTCCACTCGCGTGCGGACCTTGTTGACCGTGACCTCGATGCCACTGCCGAGAAGGGCGCGGGCCTCGAGTCGAAGCTCCTTCTCCAGTGTTTTGTCTGCAGGAAGGGACATTGTCGCAGGCGGCGCGGTGATCCGAGGCGTGCGGAACGTCCAACGGATTTTGTGGAAATACACACTGATCTGTAAGCTTGTAATACTGAGAGTGATCTGACGCGTCACTGGCGACTGGGTCGCGTTTAGTAACGGAGGATCGTCGAAAGTTGCGTGGGGAAGGCGCCTGGAGTGGGAGCTTGAGTGGGGCGTTCCTGGACGAATGCGGTTGTGTAACAACATGAGGCACGGGCCCCTTGCCGCGGCAGATCTCAACAGTGGGATGCAATGCAAGCTGCAGGTTGCAAGCTACCGTCATCCATTGATGCATCTTGGTTCCCTTGCATTGGATTACTACATGGCTTACTTTCTTCTGGATGGTACGATCATTGTTGCCAAATGTGAGGTTTTGGACCGCTTACATTCATTAGAAGGTAGAGTATTTCATGTTCTCAAACATCGAGTCACCCGTCTCATCTTGCTCTGAGGTGGTGTAGAGCTATTCATTTCAAAGCTTTTGCTACGTTGTGCAACTTATAAGGGTGATTCAGTTGGACACTTGTCTGTTTCTAGGGCGCCCAGAAATATTTCAGCTTCCTCAAAAACCACAGGCCTATGCCGTCTGATATGCCGTCTGATGTATTATAACCCTTAGTGGCAATCTCCCTGAAGTAGAACCTACTATGACACTGTGCTTTTCATCCCAGTTCACGCCTTCTGAACACCTGAATCTATCTCTATGCGCAGAGAACAACAGGCCTTGTGGTCCTTTATTGCCCGCAAAGCACGGCAGGACTCAGGTATCCTACACACCCACCGAGAACATTCAAGCCCGGTTTCCATCATCCACGCCCTTGCCTTAGGCTTCCCAGCAACTCAGCTCCTCGATTTGAGTAACTGAGTTTCAGGATATCGCCTATCCATCGTTTGGTTGGCAAGGGGAAACCGTAAATCCCAGTGCGTTGATTTACTACTATAATGTAAAGGATACTACAATGTTTGAAACCTGTATTTCAATCCTATATCGCCATCAAAGCATATCTGCGAAACGATCATCAGAATTAATAGTGGCTGACTCTAGGTCGAACTAGTCCGAAGTCACAAGTAACGAAAGCACTTCTCCTCCTGCTGGGCGTGTCATGGGGGGGGGGGGGGGGGGGGGGGCGCGGCGGCGGGGGGGGGGGGGGGGGGGGGGGGGGGCGGGGGCGGGGGGGGGGGGGGGGGGGGGGGGGGGGGGGGGGGGGGGGGGGGGGGGGGGGGGGGGGGGGGGGGGGGGGG